>ML793795.1:109741-143191 GCA_009831015.1 Picea engelmannii
GAGGAAAGGGGGGTAGATATATATAAAGAGAGAAATGGTGAGAGAGTGGAGGAGAGAGAGGGAGGGGGATACAATGAGCGTGAAATGGAGGGGGATACATAGTGAGGGGAAGAGATGATTACATCAAAAGCTGATAGGAGGATAGAGGGAGATAAGGGGATGAAGTGAAAGATACAACAAGAGTATAAGAGATCTTGAGAGTGAGATGGAGAGATAGAGGGATAGGGTAGAGAGAGAGAGGGAGGATGCAAGGAAGAGGAGGGAGGAAGAGATCCAACAAGAGTAGAAGAGAGGTTGAGAGTGATATGGAGAGAGGTAGAGAGTTGGGTAGAATGAGAAAGATAGAAAGAGGGGTGGAGAGAGAGATTGAGAGTGAGACTAACAAAAAGAAGAGAGAGAGAGAGAGATAGAGAGAGAGAGAGAGAGAGGTATATGGGGATGGAGGGACAAAGGGGAAGAGAGAGAGAGAGAGAGAGATAGTTGAGGAGCGGGGAGATAGAGAAAAAGTGGGTGTGTGTGAGGCATGGTGAGGAAAGTTCTAGTCTAGGTCATGGTATAAGTCTAGTTCTAGGTCTTGACATACCTTGCCATGTCTAGGTCAAGGCCATTTCTTTCCTTATCATGCCTTCCCTTACAATGTGAGAAACTTTCTAGTGTGTGAGAGTGTGAGAGGGAGAGAGAGAAATAAAAAGAGGGGAGGTAGAGAGTGAGTGTGTTAGAGTATGGGAGGGAGAGAGAGGAAGACAGAGAGGGGGGATAGAAAGTGTGTTTGTGAGAGTGTAGGAGAGATAATGGGAAGGAGGAGTATATGTAGGAGAGATAATGGGACGGAGGGGTAGATAGAGATGGAGGAAGGGGAGAGAGAGAGAGTGTTTGAGCATGTGAGAGGGGGAGATAGAAATACAAAGAGGAGGTGTAGAGAGAGAGAGATTTTGAGAGGGAGGGAGACGAAGACAGAAAGAGGGGGTAGAGAGAGGGATAGTGAGAGGAAGGGAAGAAAAGAGGGAGACATATAAGGGGGGTTAGATAGAGAGAGAGTGAGAGAAAGGGGGGGTGTGTAGAGGGAAATAAAGAGGAGGAATAGAGAGAGAAAGAGGGGCAAAGAGAGAGTGAGACTAGGACTAATAAAGAGGAGAGAGATAAAGGGTGGGACAAAGGTGGAGGAGAGGGGGGGAAATAATAGGGGAGGGAGGGACAAAGGGGAAGAGAGAGAGAGAGAGAGAGAGAGAGAGAGAGAGAGGAATAGTGTGGGATAGAGATGGAGTGGGCATGAGAGTTTAAGGCATGTCAAGGAAAGGTCTAGGTCTAGGTCTTTTCATGCCTTGTGATTTCTAAGTCTTGCCATGTCTAGGTCTTACCATATATAGGAGTGTGAGAGGGAGAGAGAGGGAGACATACATAGGGGGTAGAGAGGGAGAGTGAGAGGGAGACAAAGAGGGGGGTTAGATGTAGGAGAGAGAGATAGAGAGAGAGGGAGCGACATGAGAATGGAAAATAAAAAATAGCTTATAAGAGCATGTGCGTTCTCTTAGGAATGCATGCATGTTCCTATAGTGCATGCATGTTTTTCCTAGAGTGCTTGCACGCTCTTAAAAACACATGCACTTTCTTTTGAATTCATTTTTTTTGGGAGGGGTTGACAATGTGTATGGTGACTTAGCTGCCTCAGATTTAGGTTTGGGATGACAAACCTAACGGTCCGGTCTACAAATTGATAAAAACCTCCATTTTTGTGAATACATCATATATGTCTATCTTTGACGTTATTTTTCTATAGGATAAACAACTCATTTGTTGACAAAAAAATACAGTCGGCTATGCAGATTCCAAATATATAGTTTTTTTCTAAATTAATCTTGTTTACTATTTTTAATCTAATTTTGTCTTCGCATATATCAAAATCTTAGAATACATATCTCTCTTATTTATGATATAACTTTTTTTTATCTTAACCATTTCTCGAATGAGTTATATTTCGCATTAGAGGAGACCGATATGTACGATATAAAGAAAAAAAAAAGTATTTTGATCATGTTAAGACCCTCTTAGCCTGCACAAAGAAAAGGCATTGCAATTTCAAGGATATATTGACTTTGATAATCTTAAAAAAATATAAAATTAATATTATAAATTTCCAAAAAATATATGGCACAAGAAAAACGGGTTCTCTACAAGTATACAAGTTTTTGGAACAAAGTTCCATCATTGAGGTATTCAACACCTACACGAAGAAAAACATATACCTTATATTTTGTTGAAAAAATAACATACCATTGTTAGAAAAAAACAAATTTGACATGGTTATTCATAATTTCTATGAATAAAAGTTATATATTCAAAAATATAATTCAAATTCCAATGTTTCATATTGTTACACCATATTCAAATTCATTGTAAAAGTACCTTGAATAATCCCTGCAAGTTAACATATTGTTGTTTTTCCATGTTTTCATTCCCACTAACGCGTCATGAGAGACCATCATTAGCTTGGAATGATTCAGTCATCAATAAATTGATGGATACAGTTACGGGATTCATCTTTCTATATAACAAAGCTCATAAACTTGTTGTATGCGATTTCACAAGAATCAATTATCTTGAAATTTTCCTCCTAATCAAATTTGAAATTCAACATAACTCCATGAGATACTCCACCTTTATTGAATTAAATTCTTGTACCAATACATGACCTTGAGCAAGTTTAATTCCTCTTATCAATCCACAATTTGAAACAACAATTGGGAAAAGTGTATTGCGATAATACTTTTCATCATTTATCTTTTTGTAATAATATCTCTGTAAAATATAAATGTATCTATGTTTATTGATAATGATGATAAACAGTGATGATAAAGTGTCTATAGCTTCCTCATATCGAGGGGTCACGAGACTTTCCAGTAGATCAGGGCTCTGATGCCTAAGGATGACCTCATGCATCTAGAAACAAATGTAAATGCATATAAATGATTTTTTATAAGTAATTTAAATAGAAAAATTACAAACTCTAATTATAACTACAAAAAAACAAAAATTAAAATAGTACCAAACATATTAATAAATAGAAAATTTTCAAACCTTAATTCGAACTACAACAAACATAAAATTAAAATACTTGGTGCAATGATCGAGATTTATGAGAGGAATGAAATGAAACACATATATATGAAATTAACACGGATATAAAAAACAATAACAGAGATATAGTGGAACTTAACTTCTATACAATAAAGAAATTTGTTGAAACTGTAAAATGCAAAATGAAAACAATCTTGCTCAAATGGTGGTAGCTAATCTCTGAGAAGAGATGCGGTAGCTACGTGCATTAGTCTGAGCACTTTACAATGATTCCTCCAGGACTTTTTATCATTAAGGGGTAAATATAAATCATTAGACATCAAAAAACCTAACCCTAGGAGATGAAGCACCAAAAGCCATGTGGACCCCGATGGGGAAAGTGGGTACATCAACTTCCCGTTATCGTAACTTTTGCATACGATCTCTATTTTAGAAGAATAATAACATGTTGGAAATTTCTATCCGGGGACTGCACATTATTCCATAAAACTTTTCCTTTGTCTACAGTGCAATTTTGGTAGGCCCAAAAAACGTTGTTTAGGGCCTCAAAACAACCATGGAATTATAGGACCCGAAAAGGAAGAAAAATATGCCAAGGTGAAAACTTTAACTACCAAGATGAAAGGTGTATGTGAGCTAGCTAGAAGATGTGTGTGGCCACTGATATCCATATGGATCAATCCTCCCTCCTTTGGAAGAAATAATCTCCATTGCGTTCAGTTCCCCCATTAGATGAGGAAATTTTTGTTGAATTTGGCCCCGAGCGAGCCACTTGCCTTGCTGCAAGAGCTGCCCCACTTTGACAACTCGATAAATTTGAAGATTGTATTTTCAAGTTCCCTTGACCTATGTGTCCACGATATGATAAGTGTTGAAACCCTAAATTGTGACACACATGCTTACCTGGCATCAGGCCAATTCATATCCCTTCTTTGCCAAAACTCTGTTGAACAACTCTTTGAAAATCCTCTTGTGTCAAGGCCCATGCACCCTAACCCATTACTACATGCGTGTGCATGCTAGCTGACTCACAACAACTCACGTGTACCTAACAAAGCATGAAAAAATGAAATTTTCTGACATAACAAAAATCTATGGGTCAGTTAACTGAAACACCCGGCCATGCATGGCCGAGGGTTCGTCCAAAACCCTAGCTCCTTCTAGACTATAAAAGAAGGGGTAGGGGTACCATTTGGAGGAGGAAAAAATATAGTGAAGAAAATCTTCCCATTTACATAATCCATTGTCCCTACCCTTTAGCCTTTCCTCATGCCAAAGGAGATTTAACGCAAAGCAGATGAAGGACAGAAGAAGAGGAGCCCAGGATCAGGTTCAAGGAGCGGTGGTTGGTCTCAGCTTTTTTGTAAGTTAATTCACTTTGAGTAATAAAAAGAATACTTTTCCTGTCCCAATGTATGAATTGTCTATGGTTTGATTAATTTATGCTTGATTTCTAACCCTTGAGTATAGAAGTAGCATGCATCCATAGTTGTTGTTTGTCTTGAGTGTAGGTCATCTGTGGAAGGAGCAGCACAAGAAAGTATTTGAAGAGCAACGAAGGATCTACATCGACCGCCGATAATAAGGTCGGTGGTCCTTTTCCATGCATTTACTGTGAAAAAGGGGTTTAAATCTTGGGTTGTAGGTTAAAAAGTAGTTTCTATTCGGTCAAAATCTGCATGCAAGTCTGACCCTAGTTTGCTAGTCCATAGGGTGTTTTGCCCAACAGTAGAATTGGCGACCATACTTGGGAAAATACTCTTTAGGGTTCTTGGATTTATTTAAGTTTTTTGGTAGTTTAAAGATTATCTTATCTTTTTTTTATTTTCCATACCATCTTTCCCTGACTTTTTCTTGACTGTAGTTTTCGGGACACACAGAGGTACACGCGGCCTGCAGAAGGCCTGCACGCGTGTACCCATGATCTATCCTCTGACATCTCGCATGTGAACACTAGCTGTAGAGATAGCAGTAGCATTTAGGAGTTCAGAGAACCATAGAGACAGTCCTCCTCTTCCCTGTCAGAATTACACATTCTTAGGGGGTTTTCTAGAATCCTGTCCAAGTCTTGCTCGTTCACAGTCCTATCTTAGATTGTCTTTTTTCACCTTATTATTCCTTACATAATTTGTCTTTTCTATTAGAAAGAGCATCTAAGCCTTCAAGGGACCCTGGTTATCAATACCAGAGGCCTCTTCCTGGTTTGAACTACTTGTTTTCATATTTTTCCTTAGAATTTAGATATACACGTGGCCTGTACAAGGTCAGCCCGTGTGTACACGCTTTCTGTCTCTGTTCAGCATGCATTTGCACACGTGTTGTTTTAGTGACAGTTGCGTTCTTGGACAGGCTACTTTTTGTTCAGGGTGGGGCAGTCATCCCCTCCTTTGATAAGAAGTATTCCTCTCAAGTGTTTGAGTCTAGGTTTGAACATTCAGTAGGTTAGGTCATCTTACCCTTAGCCTGCTTTTTCTCAGTTAATAGTTGACCAAAAAAAAAAAAAAAAATTATGGTTTTTAGACAAGCGTGAGAGTCTTCATTTTTTTTATTCCCATTGTGTGATTCTTTACTCTGATTCTTTGCCAACTGCACTTTAAGCCATAATTTTCTCTTTGTTGCTTTACTAGCACTTAGATTAAAAAAAAAAAAAACTCTTTTCATTTTCTTCTTTGGTTGAAAGGTGTGTTTCTGCATCATTAGCTAGGGAAAAGTATTTTGTTTCATAAGCTTTTGCAGTTCACTTAGATCACAAGTAGCTCATAGTCGAGCGGAATTCCTTTAAGTTTGCTGTATAAAATCTCCAAAAAAAAAAAAAACACTTTTTTTTTGTGAAAAGTTGTTGAAATTTTGCATTTAGTAAAAGTCTTTTGTTTCCATCTTTTTTATTTCATTTTTTATTTCGTTTTTACACATCATTAGTTTCACCCTCATACCCCTTGACATAAGATAAATCCATAAAAGAAACGCTAATTTTAAAAATCTACTAGACTTTTATGTTTGTAAGGTTCACAAACCAGTTCAGGACTAGGGCCTTGAATTAGGTTGGAGAGGAAACTCTTCAAGGCCATTCAAAACCAAACATTAGAGTCTGAGATAGGGATTTTCTAAGTCCAGTTTCGTGGAAGTTATCTGGGGACCCCCTCTAAAACAGGGGATAGACACGAGGTCATGTACAGAAAGGTAGCAGAGATAACCCCTCCAAAGTCGGACCAATCGTAGGGGAGAATACATATAGAGGGCTTGTTTTGGGATTCCTTCATTTGCATTTACCATGGGGTTTCGTGGGTCTCAAATTCATTCGAGGTCCTCAGTTGTCTTCTAGACCAATTTCTCTCGATACCCTTGATAGGTTTCGGGCTTGATACCCTACTCATTGTGGTCTACCCACCTTTCGACTGTACCCGCCTGGTGGCTGTTTGCGTGTTGGCAACCTAATTGCCAATCTTTTTAGGGACATACAAAGGTGATTGCGGGGGTATACCATGGTACCTAGGATAGACATCGGGCCATGCTTTGTAGAGTATACCCAGAGGGTGCTTCCATGTTCGAGTTTCACTTGCACCAGTAAGTTGCTCTAGTGTTGGTTTTTGTAATTGTTCTTCCAAATAGTTTAGTAATTGCTTGACTTATCTCTTAGGGGTTTCTTTTTAGTGTGTGTTAATTTTGAACGTTTAGAATACCTTAGCATGTCTTGGATCTTCTCACACAATGGAGGATCCCAAGCTCCACCAGTCATGAAGGCTTCTTGGCCTGCCACCGGTTACACTAGAGCCACCCCCGCCACCATTAAGGCGTAAGCTAGACCAACAAGGGTCTTTTGAAGCGACCGGGTTACAAACCTTTGTGCCCAAAAAACTCCCGAAGGAATCAACCGCCAATCTTGGCTCGGTTGAAACCCCAACCACTGATATCTTGGCACCGTTTATTGTACCAATCCAATTTCACGAACACCAGACAATGCCTCACACAGCTATGGAAACAAACGTTGTTACTTCTTCTGGGAATTCTTCAATTCCCACCATAGTTGCTACCATAGGAGAGTCATCTCCTAACTTACTATCGTCGGTCTAAGCCACCATGGTCTCGGCCACAACTACGTCGCACAGTGGACCGAACCCGTCTATGGTGGTGGCCACAACCCCCTTCACACCTAGTGTGAAAAACCCTTCGTTCTCATATGGTATGCCTAGTTCGGGTACAAGTCCTGCACTAACCTACTCCACTTTACAAACTTTAGGTCTAGGGGAAGGGAGCTCTAATTCTCCTCTGCAAGGTCAACTTGTGGGTACTCCTGTCTGTTTTAATGCTTTTCCTTACACAGGAGGTCATATCCCTCCTTCGTCCCCTTCGCTTGGTGGTCCGCATCTACTGTCTGTCGGGCAGCCTACACACACTAGTTTATTTGGAGCAGGGAGTCAAGGAACACTTGCGCATAGTATGCCGGTAGGTTCGACACTGTTTTCTTGGAACGAGACGTTTGGTAACAGCACTTTCTCATCAACTGATTTCCCATTTGGGGGCAATCCCATTTTTGGACAATCTGCTCCTGCGTAGGGTACTATTCCTATGCAAGGGGCACATATATCAAGACCTTGGAACTCAGGACAAGGATCCGTTCCCTCCTCTGGAATGTCATTCTAGGGTAATTCTTTCTATAGTCAATGGAACCCTGGACATACTACTATGCCTCTCCCATCAGGACCGGCATGGGGTAATCCTTCCAAAAGTCCTTTGAACACAATGCATGTCTAACACTTTATGTCCTTTATGGGAAATCAGCCAATGATGTCTCCACAGATGCAAAATCCTTACGCTAGTCAGGGCCATGGTTTTTACCAGAATCCGGGCCAGCAGCCAAACTTTTCCTGGCAACCTAGTGCCAGTCAAACTCTAGGACCCTTTTTCCCAGGTTATCAGCAGCAACCCAAACTACCATTTCTGGCGACGTTACACTTGCCATATTTGACAAGGTTGTTAAATGATCCTATTTGTCACGATCCACGTTGGCCTCCTATGCCAACAAAGTTGCCTTTGAACATTCCAAAGTTCGAGGCCAAGCCTAATGAAGATCCAGGTGATCATGTGACTACCTTCCATCTTTGGTGTTCATCTAACTCATTGAAATATGACTCCATACAGTTGCGATTGTTTCAACGTACTCTTATCGGGAGTTTTGCGAAATGGTACATCGAGCTTGATCGCTCAAGATACTCTTCTTTTGGTGAACTGGCGATGGCCTTCCTTAACCATTTCTAGTTACCTGTAAGATACGATGCTGGCACAGATCTACTCGCCAAGTTTGAACAGATAGCAGCGAACCATATCTCTGATCATATCCGAGAATGAAGATGCCGGAAGAGTCTAATCAAGGTACCAGTCCCACCATCATTCTTGCTTGAGTGGTTCCTTAAGTCTTTGGTCCCATAGTTATCCAAAGACGTCGTGGCTTCTGGAGTTTTCTCTGAAGAAGATGCCATCATGAGGGCTCAACAGTTTTAGCTCATCTATTCTCAGTCTGGTTTATTATACAACATCTTTCCAGATGCACCACATTCGGTACTGGATAAAACTAGACAGAGAGATGGACCACATGCCGATGGTATTGTTGGTTTAGCACAAACCAAGCCCGATGAGCACTTGACAAAACAGTTGCAACAATTATCCATACAACACACAGTGGCCAACCAAACTATTGCTTTGGCTGCTCTCCCTACCCAAATGTCGGAAGTACACTCTGTGCAGTCGACTAACCCAAAGGCCACCCATCAGCCTGAAGGGAAGAAAAAACAACGAAAGAAGGGTAAGGGGGATAAAAAACCCACTAATAATGCTGGCTGGGACACCTCGGAAAAATGAAATTCGAGGTATCCATGCAACTTGTGTGTGGAAGATCACCCGACCCATCTTTGTCCTCGACTTGCAGAGGCCCAAAAGTTTGTCACACAGCAACAACAGAAAGTGTTGACTAATCCCTTTCAACATGGGGAAAATTTAACTCAAGCCTCTACAAGCAAATAATGGGGCAGCCAAGAAACCCACCCTCCTCCAAACAATCCCTCATCCGCGAATGTATATATGGTTAGGGGTGATGCTTTCATAATGACTAGAGAACATAACTATAGTAAACCAAGTGCTTCTGAGAAGGGTAAATAAGTTGATCTCCTATCTCTTCCTCTACAGATCAAGAAGACGTTGGGAGAAACAATGACATGCATTCCAAAGGGTGCATTTAAAAAATCATCTCACAACCCCAACGCAAGGGCCGCCCAGAATTACTCTATGGTGGAGGATTTATCACAAACCCCTTGTGCGATGTCTGCTTTGGAGGTCCTCCAAAGCTGCCCTGCTCAGAGGAAATCCTTGTTAACTTCTTTGGGCTCTACTGAGACTTGTAATCCAGGTACCATCATGTTAGATACAACCGACTTAAAACCTCGTATGCCTTACCACGTAGCATTTCAGATAGTACTGGCTCATCCCATGAAAACTTTTACACAAAATATCTTCCGCATGGTGGTCGATGAGGGCACCTCGACATGAGTTATGTCGTTAGCATGTTGGAAGGCCATTGGCCAACCCACTTTGCCTCCATCACCTACTCTCCTCACTACTTTCGACAGTCATTCTTTCCGACCACATGGTATCGTTTCTTCTTTCCCTGTGCAGTTAGGAGGGAAAACTGTGTGTTGAAGTAGAGGTAGTCAATGATCCCCTCGACTATAACCTCTTGTTAGGACGGAGTTGGACTTATTCTATGCAAGTTGTGGTTGCTATAGTTTTTCGAGTCTTGTTGTTTCCACACGAGGGCTAGATAGTGACCATTGATCAATTGTCTTTCTCCAAACCCGACCCAGCTTTGGGGGCATCCATGGTCCCCATCATTGATAATCCTCAACCAGGTGTCATTAACATAGGAGTTTGTTTGTGCTCGTCCTTGATGGGTACCTTCGATTACCCACCTCCTCATGACGATGTCAAATTTATATATAATCACCATAAGGTTGATATTTTTCAAGTTTCTTCGTTCCATATGACTTACTTTGAGGATCCTTAGATTCTTTCTTCCCCATCAGCCACGATGGATGAGATAGGGCACCCCGGCATGTCCATGCCCTTGTCTACCGCTGAGGTAGCATACTCTTTAGTCCAACAAGCTTCAACTAACCCTGATCCGACTCCTGCACAAGAGTTAAATCCACTTCTAGAGCCTATTTGGGCTCAGAGTTCTCTTTCTAATGTCGATTCGTTAGACTTAGTCTTGCCTTCTGACGAAGTAGTAATCGAAGCAATGACTAGTCCAGACAAACCTTGGGAAGATCTTCATCATAGATCATACTTTATCCCAAAGTTAAGCTGAATCAAAGCAGGAGAATTCACCATTACCATGATGGGAGATCAGCCATGTCCTATTAATCTCTTAGCTACACAAGAAATTTATGCTGAGGGGAATATGGTGACTATCATTGAAACTATAGCCATAAACATCTCCCAAAACCCTAGCCTCATGGAGAATGTCTTCGTCACAGTGGATTGCTCCCCTGAAGAGATTCAAATTTACACGGATCTTTTCAAAGAATTCTGTGACGTTTTTGCTTGGTCTTATGAGGAAATGCCAGGTATTGATCCGAAAATAGTTGAACATGAAATCACAATGTATCCTGATGCCAAGCCTATTCGACAAAAACTTCATCCAGTCAATCCTAAGAAAGAAGCAGCCATCAAGATTGAGGTTGAGAAATTGCTAAAGGCAGGTTTCATTTATCCTATCCATTTGACTCAATGGGTGTCTAACCCTGTCCCGGTCAATAAAAAACAAGGCACAATTCATGTATGTACCGATTTCCGTGATTTGAACAAGGCATGTCCCAAAGATAATTTTTCAACACCATTCATTGACCAGATCATTGATGAATGTGCCGGTTGTGAATCCTTTTCATTCATGGATGGTTTTTCGGGATATAATCAAATCCAAATCAAACCTGAAGACCAACACAAAACAACATTCATTTGTCTGTGGGGTACATTCGCATATCGTAAGATGCCTTTTGGCCTTAAAAATGATGAAGCCACATTCCAGCGAGCCATGTATTTTGCTTTTCATGACCTCAAACATATAGTCAAGGCCTATTTAGATGATTTAGCATCACGCACTCACAAGAGAATGGATCATCCCATGCACCTTAGACTAATCTTCGAATGCTATCACTACTTTAGGATTCGCTTGAATCCAAACAAGTGCATCTTTTGCGTAATGTCAGGATGTTTGTTAGATTTCATCATATCAACAACAAGGATCATGGTCGATCCTCTTAAGGTGGATGCAATAATTCAGTTGCCCCCCCCACGCACAATCTTACAACTTCAGAGTCTACAAGGCAAGGTGGACTTCTTACAACGCTTCATTGCCAACTATGTCGAAATCACCAAGGGCTTTATGCGTTTACTAAAGAAAGACGTTACTTTTTTCTGGGATAAATCCGCTCAATGCTCTTTCGATGCATTAAAACACGCCCTCACAACTGCACCTCTGCTATGGCCATCTAACTATAACAAATATTTCTTATTATATCTAGTTGGCGCAGAGTCAACCATAGGCATGGTTTTAGTTCAGGAAGATGATTTGTTTTTAGAATACGTGATCTATTACCTGAGCTGAGGCCTCGTAGGACCAGAACTCAATTATTCTCATATCGAAAAACTGGCATTGGCAGCAGTTCATGCTGTTCAATGGTTCCATCACTATGTTCTGTTTCGCAAGACCACCGTCATTACTGTCATGAATCCATTCGAGTACATGTTGACACGACGAGTTATAGGCAGAAAAATCAGTAGATGGATAGTCATCCTCGAATAATTTGACTTAGACTTCATTTCAGTAAAGTCCAAGAAATCATTGGTCTTCACAAAGCTTATTTCGGAACTTCCGGTTGAGTCAGGTGACGTTGTGCCTGAGGAATCGCCTATCCTGGGGGATATGTTTTTTATTGCATCTTCAGACCCCTGGTACAGAGATATACATATCTATCTCTAGACTTTGAAGTGCCCCACCTCTACTTCTCATGACGAGCGTCAGCGGATACGCCATCAGGCTAAGAATTATCTCATACTCGATGATACGTTGTATCGGAGAGGTGTAGACTACATCTTGTGTCGATGTCTCACTCATGAGGAGGCCATCATAGTGCTCAACGATTTCCATATTGGAGCTTGTGGTGGTCATTTATCTGGGTTGGCAACAACCCAAAAGATTCTATGAGCAGGTTACTTCTGGCCCACACTTATCAAAGATTGTATCGAATTGGTCAAGAAGTGCCATCCATGCCAAATCTTCTCTCAGAAGATGAGGGCACATCCCACTCCTATGTTTCTTGTCATCACAGTTGGTCCCTTCACTAAGTGGGGGATTGATTACACTACATGCAACCCCCCGTCAACAAGGGGGAACCGCTATATCATCGTAGCTGTCGACTACTTCACTAACTGGATCGAAGCTATGCCAACATTTAAAGATGATGGAGAGACTGCAACTCTCTTCTTATTCAACCAGATCATAGCAAGGTTCAGCGTCCCAAGAGAGATTGTCACTGACCATGGCAGTCACTTTCATAACCAAATGATGACCGAATTAACATCGAAGCTTGGGTTACAGCAGGAGCATTCATCACCTTACTACCCCCAAGCCAATGGGTAGCTGGAAGTTGTAAACAAAACTCTTAAGACTATTCTACAATGAACTATCAACTTAGCCAAGTCAAATTGGCATTTGATGTTATACTCGACATTATGGGATTACCGAACATCTGTTAAGACTGCAACCAGTTTCTCACCTTTTCAACTCATTTATGGGCTGGAGGTAGTCTTGCCCATCAAATGTCAAATCCCATCTCTAAAATTGGCAGTACAGTTATTTCCAGATACTTCTCCGCTGCTCAAGGTGTACTAACCATTATTCAAGCGGAGAAGTATCTGGAAATAACTGTACTGCCAATTTTAGATATGGTATTTGACATTCGATGGGCAAGACTACCTCCAGCCCATAAATGAGTTGAAAAGGTGAGAAACTGGTTGCAGTCTTAACAGATGTTCGGTAAGCCCATAATGTCGAGTATAACATCAAATGCCAATTTGACTTGGCTAAGTTGATAGTTCATTGTAGAAAAAATATATACAAGTAGGTTCTCATGGCACATAAAATGTCTAAGTATATTCAGGGCCTATGGGCCCTATTATAATCATCCACATCATGGGCTAAAAGCCTAAGCAATCGAACCCATGTCCGAGGTGCCCCCACAACATGAGGTTGCATGGATGGCAGCAGGTCCTCTATCTCTGCCATCGAGACTGTGTGAGTGAGCGCAGTGAAGTTCTGCTCAACTCGTTTAAGGACCCTCTCAGCCGCTCCGGCTGGGAGGTTCCCTGCTACTGTTGCTCCCCCAGTGGCAGCAGCTGCAGCTTCTGGCCGTGGATGATGCCTGTTCCGTGCATAATCGACAGGTTGCACAGATCCCACATCTGCATGCAACAAACGTTTACCCGTCAAATACTCTGGCATACAAAAAAATGATATATATAACAAAAATACATAAAAAATACATATGCAAACAAAAAAACTACAAAGGTGGAGACTTACCCATCTCTCCTCACTCCTCACCAGGAGGCACGGGTATCTTAGGATCTCTAGAGAAATATATCCCTGCATATGGGTAGTCCTCAATCACAGGGATCTGTCGTGACAGCCAAGCAAAGAAATCATCGTCGAAGGACTCAATGGTCCTTCCACCACCCTGTCGTGGCAGTAATACTGCCCATCTACACACTGCAGGGAAAGAGGCCTGATGTCCTCGTACTACAACCCAAGGACTGAAACTCAGAACTCTCTCAAAAAAAAATGAACACAAGATGGTCTCGAACCCGAAGTTCCTCTGTGTTCGCTGTCAGCAATCTGTCAATTTCCTCTTCATGCAGTCAAGCAGTGTGGTACTCCAGTAAAAAATTTGTGCATTCATGCACTGGATAGCACAATTCATATGTGCACGCGAAGCCTAATGCAAGGCTACTGAGCCAGTAATCCGCCCAATTAGTAACAATATAGTCTGTAGCACTAAGTTAGTAATCTTGCTAATGGGTACCTGGGAGCCCACACGGTCAGTCCCTGCCTCACAATGCTCAGCTATCAATTCTGAGATCTTGCTCGGCCCTGTAGGAAATATCTGGAAGTTGACTAGTTCCCCTCTCCTTGAGAGGCCAGTCAGAAAATAAATATCCTCGGTGGTGGGCACTAGTGATTGCCCCTCTAGCATAAATGCCTGTGCATCAGGGTGCCAGTAGTCAATCAAGGCATTCAGTAGCCTTGGTTGTGTGTGCATAGATGGACATAAAAATAATTTGAGTAAAATGCATTGCATTAACATGGCCACGACATTCGGATCTGCTGCAACCAACTCACTGATTGCCTCATGCTCCCTTTCCCTCCACTGGACATACATCATGCCAACACAAGAAGGTAAAGGAGGGTCAGTACTTCCTTTTTCATCATAAAAGTAGGGTACACGCGGGCTGTAGAGGTGACAATCATGTGCACACATGGGTAGACTTTACTCTGCCTGAATGTACATACGGCCTATCCAGAGACAGCCCACGTGTACCTAGGGTCGACCTTTTTAAGGTCAATGTCCACCCAAAAAATAAAATAAATAACGAAATTGAAGTATTGAATAACTAGATAAGGGAGTTTGTACTTACTTGGTCCAAGAAGAAGTTCATTTCGTCCACTGTAGCTCCCGGAATCACTATTTTTGGCAAAGGGGGTCTTTTGGCTCTAGAGTCAATTTCCAAATCAGTAATGGTGATAATGAGTTGCCAGCTTCTATTTATAGACTTTTTGGCCTTTTTTTGTCACTTTTTGGACCTCCCTTATCAGTTTATTTATACCAAAAACCATTTAGAGTGATCCAGGAGTTATATGGGAGGGATTTGATCGGATATTGGGAAATTTTTGTTTTTTGAGTTTTGAGAAAATATTGACGGTCCATAATTTTTTTATTTTTTATTTTTAAATCAACTTGAACATATAGGTTAGGTTACCACCCCAAATTTTGCATCTCGTTGTCTTTTTCTTCTGCTATAGGATCGATCCCATCAGGTTGTGACACGAAATCGTCATATCTTCTCTAGAAGTGTCGCAACTTTGTGGTAGAGCTTACCAGAACATGGATGCCCTAGGTAGGTCCTCGTTGCATTATGGTGTCCATGCCGTTTCTAAAAACACTGTAGGCTCCGGAGTCTATATATTCTTTCCTGAATATGAGTTTGAGCCTCATTTGCATGAGTCTTTTTCACTCTTTGTCACACCCTCAGGACTCCCAAAAAATAACGGGTCTCCCTTTAAGCCCTTTTCAGACCCTCTAAAAATGAAAATATTGTCGAGCGATCTTGTGGCCTTTCACGCTCATTAAACTGAAATTTGAAGTCACGTCTATCCGGTAGTAGTTTACCCCTTTTTCAGTTCGGATGGTCAACTGTACGAACAAAGGTATACTCTATCAAATTGTCATTCTTTAGAAGAGTACTCTCAGGTATAATTTTATTCCTTTTTCGAGCCCGAGGGACTAAATTTACGAAAAAGAAACCCCCACGGAGTCCATAGTTAAGCTCTTTTCAGACTCCCTAAAATTGAAAAGATTATCGAGTGACCTTATTCTTTTGCACTCATTAAATTGGTCCAGAAGAATATTCCTGATGGAGTCCATAGTTAAGCTTTTTTCAGACTCCTTAAAAGTGAAAAAATAGCCGAGTGATCTTGTCCTTGTCACACTCGTTAAAATGGTTTTGAATTGATGTCTAATCTGTTACACCTCAATATTTCTCGCTTCGATAAGTGTCATAAGTGTCGCATGATCCTCTCAACTGTCAAAAGTGTCGCAAACATTAAACAAAGCATACTGCCATGATGATGACACAAAAAAGACATCTAGAATAACTCAGACACTTGATTTGGAGGAAGGAAAATGATTAACTGAAGTCAAGGAACTTTTATCACCTGAGAGGAGCTCTTAAACAAAGGTTTTGAAGGTGAGTGCTCCCCTACATCAGCCTTAGGAGCATTAGAGCTCCCCTATAAGGCCTCAGGGAGCATTATAACACTTATATGCCCCTCTAAAGGAGCGCTATCCATCCTTGGAGCGCTGGCGCCCCCCTCAAGATTCCTAGGGAGCGCTATAGTGCTCTGATGCCCCTTTTGAGAGAGCGTTGTCTAATCTGAGGAAGTAGTTGTCCTGTTGAGGAGAATAAGGGGAGGATATTTCAAGTTTGGAAGGTAGTTGCATTCAAATTCTTGGTTCCATCAAGTTATCCCTGATCCAAGGAGGGAATTCCTCTACTTTTTCTAAAGATAACTCAAGAGGTTAAGCTCCTCTTAACCTATATAAGAAGGCTCTATGGTGGTGAAAAAGGGGGAAGAATTGCTAGCATGAAACCCATGATCTCATAGGAAACACACAGTCAGTCAAAGGAGAGTGATCAGTGAAGCTGCTATCATCCAGGTTGTGGATCTTTCGAGCAAGGGTTAGACGAAGGGGACTTGACGAAGTTGTCGCATTCGCATCTACGATTGTAAGTACTACTATCATTATTCTCATTAATATGACACACTTGGCCTGTTTCTTTCTAGTTTGTGTCTGATTTCACATGAACTTATCATTGATAGATAGATCTATTTTCAAGCTAATATCAATAGAGTAGGAAGTGGTCATACTTTGTTTGTCTACAAGACTCAACAAGGAGCGAGAGTTTGGATCTCGATTTGGAGCATGCAGGGACAAACGTTGATAAAGAGGTACTCCCATTATCCTTCCTTCTCATGTATTAGTTTGTATAGATTTGAAAGGAAGTCAAGGTCCACGTTAAGCACTTTCTATCTTAGAGTTAGGGTCTAGCTCTTTGAGGCAATCTACCTGTCCGCAAGGAGATTTTCCTACAACAGAAACTGGTGACTCCACTGGGGAGTCCTCAAATCAAAACTTCTTATTTTGATTTCTCCTCATAGACCTTGTTTTACCCCTTGATTGTTTCATACCTGGTTCACTCCTCTTTTTATTGGTTTCATGAGCTAATTAACTCCCTACCCCATCACACTTAGCCTAATTGTCGAGATTGAACTGCAGTTTTTGGATTTTTTGACACTTTTAGGAGATTTTTGAACTTGGCGCCCCTATCCCTGTGTTAACAGAGTGCCAACACTCCCTGAGTGCATTACACAGAGTGCTATAATGCTCCTTGTCCTTGACAACAGAGCACCAGCCCTCCTTTGGCCAATAAACCTTCCAGAATTGTTTTTTTAGGGTTTTACCTCTGTGTTTCTCTTGTTGGGTCACCTTGCGAGTCAATCCTTCTTCCTTTCCATCTTTGGCATCTGTCTTTTTGAAGAACAAACATCTTGTTGTTCAGATTTTATAGCCTTCTTCACTATTGTTGTTGAGTTTTTCTGTCATTTGGAGTTTGAAACCCATGCATTGTCTTTCTCTCCTTTTTTGAATGAGCGAAAAACTCTGGTGAAAGTCATCAAAGGCCTACAGATCTTTTCATTTGGTTTTAGTTAAGATCATTATTATTCGACATTTCTTTTGGTGTGAAGTTTGATTTCTCTTTGATTGTTTCTTTTCTTTCACTTCTTGTTTTGATCACAACGAGAGGGTGTATTGTTTGTATCATTCTTGCTTGTGTTGGTCTGATTTTCATTCATCTAGGAAGATAATTAGCAAGATGAACATTGTTTTAAATTAATCATTATTCATATGCGAACAATAAAGAAGCATCTTCACGATTGATTGTGCATATTAGAAGGTATCTCAAAAGTTTTAGCACCACATCGGATTTGATTTGAAGAAAATTAGTTTGAGGACATTCCTTATTAGTGCTTGTTAGTGAAAAGAACTCTCTCTCTCTCCCTTAGATAGATGTTCATCGAAAATAAATGAATGCTTATCATCTTTGATGCATTTTTTGGGTCTGAGTTGTAATTCCATCCATTTCACTTCCATGCACCTCTTTTGAGTAAAGAACAGCTATAAAATGAATGCTAATTAAAAATTATCTAGAATTTTTCTTTTCTAGGATCCTCCACCAATAATAGACTAGGCTTAGTACTTTGGATTAGGCTGTGAGCATAAATCTCCAAAGTTTCCAAAACAAACAGTAGCATCTTGAGTTAGGGAGAGCCAAATCCAATTATCATATAAGTCTGCCTGGGATCCCCCTCTCACACAGGGGTTACGCACGAGGTCGCATTCGGGTGAATTACGAAGATTATCCCTCCATGGTTTAACTGATTGTGGTGGTAAAATCGTATTATGGGGATCGCTTAAAGGTAAATCCACAATTACTGCATGGAAGCCTTTTAGTTGATTTTGGGCTCGATACCCTTCTTGTATGTTCGGATCGGACTGTCAACTGTTCCTGCCCAGGGGATGACTGCGAATTGGTAACCTTAGTGGCCATAATCTTTAGGGTCTTACACAAGGTGACATTGAAGGGAAGTCTCACTGTACCTGGAGCAGACATTGGTCAAACTCACTCGGGCTCCTTGGAGGGTAAATCCACAATTACTACGTGGAAGCTTGCACCAAGGCAGAAGTCCATTAAGCAATTCTCCATTGTAATTGTTCCACCCTATCCCTGCCCCTTCTAGACTTGATCACATGACGTTGGATTTCATCACCAACTAGTGCAGTCATCGAGAGAAGGCCCTATTTGCTTGATTGTGATTCTTAGATTTTATTAGCGTATGCTGTTTCTTTTCGTTAGTTGGCCATATATCTTTTTCGCCGACTCTTTTTTTCCAACATCGACCCTCCACACCGTTCGCGGAGGCTACAAGGACTTCCTCCAGAAAATATGGAAGGAAACACCCCTTTACCCCCTCATTCTATGGAGGAATCTCCTCAACAGAGTGAGGTTCAAGACACTACAACTCCCCAGGAAGAAGTTCCCATTCCTTTAGATAATTTTCGAATTGTTTCAGAGTCTCCAGAAGCTTTCCGCATTTTGAAGGGATATGAACGACGTGTCCTCCAACTAAATCCCACTAGTGAATTTTTCGTCGTCAATCCTTCTAACATTCCGACTGGGTCTCATCAAAACCCTTTATCCAATGACCCTTTTTGGACTGTAGACATTGTTCGAAGTCCACCGCGCATGGTGCAAGATCTTTATGGAACAGGGATGGGTGTTGATGCACCTATTTCCTACACCGTACCCCTAAACCATTTTACCGGTACCACCATTTTTATGGACACGCCGCCTGTTGGTCCGAGCACATCGTCCATTGGCCCAAGGTCTACTCTTCCCCTCCAGACGACCCATTCTACAATAGTCCCTCACATTTCGACTATTCCTGCTGGTAACGCGGTGGTTAACCAAACTGCGATTGGCACACCGGTAACACCAAGACCTACATCATCACTCCCTTTTGGGTACAGAGCATTGAATGCTTTCACTGCCACTACTACCCAAGACACTACTACCCAAGTTATGCCGGGAGGTTCCATACCTATCCAACAACCCAGAGGGACCAGTCTTGGTGGTCCTAATCCGCTCAGCGACACCAGTCAGTCATTTACGTCTAGTTCTCAAATTCAGGGAACTCTCCCTCAAGTTGGGGGGAATCCTCCCACCGAAGGAAAAATTCCATTTGAGAGGCACCCTCATGCTGGGGGGCAGCCTCAATCTGGAGCCTACCATCAACCATATGGGCAAAATGTGTCTGCCACACCCAATCCGTGGAACGTCCCTTTTTCAGGAAACCCACAGTTCACGGCAGGACACAATTCTCAGACTCTGCAACAACCTCCTTATGGACAAATGCCAAACCCAGCCTATAACCCTCAAAACCCATCCGGTTATCCTCTGCTCACACATGCTTCTCAAAACATCTCAAATCCTCTGTACCCTAGTCACCAACCTCATACAAGAGGGCCCACTAGTTACAATTATCCACATAACCCAGTGATTGGCCCCACTGGTGTCCCCATGCCACACCAGCATTACCCACAAGTTAACCAACAACTACCTTTTCTAGCTACCCTGGACCTTCCAGACTTATCTCGATTAACGAATTATCCTATTTATCATTCTCCGGTTTGGCCAGCTATTCTAGCTAAACTTCCTTCTGATATTCCAAAATTCGACGGAAAGTTCGGAGAAGACCCAAACAACCACGTGATGAATTTCCATTTGTGGTGTTCATCCAACTCCCTCATGGACGATTCTATACGTTTGCATATTTTCCAACGAACGCTTATGGGTTCTGCGGAAAAATGGTATATTGAACTACCAAGCACATCTTTTCACGATTTCAACTCCCTCACCATTTCCTTCCTCACACACTTCCAACTACCCATTCGATACGAGACGGGTACTGAACTATTAATCCCCCTTCGTCAGACAACTTTCGTACATATCTCCGATCATATTCATGAATGGAGACGACGACGAAGGCTAATCAAAGCGATCATTCCTGACCAATTGTTAGCGGAATGGTTCACTAAATCATTGTTACCCCAGATTGCTCATGATGTTGCCATGGGTGGTGTAGTCACTGAGGAAGAAGCTATCGCCCAAGCTCAGTACTTAGACTTAGTCTATTCACAGTCCGATACTCTATACGAGTTGATACCGAATGCTACCCGTGCCACTAACGATCCATCCAAACCATTGTCTACTTCCCACATGGATGGAGTTATTGGCTCTATCAAAACCCAATCTACTACCTAGTTGACTGGAACGATTCAACGACCCACTTTGACGGCTGCTCCCAGCCCGACTGCACCCTCTTCTACCCCCCCTCAAACTCAGGTCTCTGAGGTGAATGTGGTCCAATCAACCCCTTCACAACAACCTGGGGGAAAGAATAAAGAGAGAAATAAACCAAAGAAAAACAATAACGACGAACAACCAAAAAATCAACTACAAACCCCTGTCGCCGGAAAACAACCACAACGAAAAAAAAAATTCCCATGTCTCATTTGTGATGACGATCACTACACCCGAGACTGTCCACATCGTGATGAAGTGGCCAAGATTTTCAAGGGAAATTCACAACCCGCTGTGCTTACTCAGCCTTTTCCATAGCAGAAATATTTGGTTGCTCAAACCCCCAATGCAGGGGGCAGTTCCAACCGATCCCATGATGAAGCCTCGACAAGTGCCCACATTTACATGTTTATCAGGGTTAATCTAACCACTCGCTCTGCAACATATGAAACGCTAGTTAAACCTGATAAACCAAAGACTACTAATGGTTCTGCACCAGACCCGTTACCATCTTCCGTTAGTCCTCCATCTACTAGCCCTCCATCCGGGCCAATTCAGATTGAGAAACCTTCATTTGACTCTATTTTATGCCCTCCTAAGAGTACCATCTGGAAATCTACCTTCAATCCTAATTCACAGGCTACCCAAAACTACAACATTGTAGAAGATTTGGCCCAAGCACCGTGTGCTATGTCCACCTTGGAAGTTATACAACACTGTCCCAACCAACGTAGAATTCTCTTAGCTGCTAACAGTGCTTTCGATCCCGAGTCATCAAATAACCTCACGTTTAATCTGGATGATCATCAACCGCGACTCTCCCACCAGTTAGCCTTTCAAATCGATGTTGTTGTTCACAATCAACAAATCCACCAAACTATCTTAGATGAGGGAGCCTCCACTTGTGTCATGTCCTTAGCTTGTTGGAAAGGCTTAAAATCACCTTCCCTTAACAAATCCCCTACAATGTTACATGATTTCGATGGATGAGGTTTTCATCTTCACAGATTATTACAATCCTTAGCCATTCAGTTGGGTGGAAAAACTGTTACCATTGATGTCGAGGTGGTCGATGCCCCCCTTGATTACAACCTACTACTCAGAAGAAGTTGGTTCTATGCTATGATTGTCGTCGCCTCATCAGTGTTTCGATGTGTACAATTCCCCCATCAAGGCAAAATTGTCACCATCGATTAGCTTGATTTCTATACACCCGATGCTCACATTCCTACCACCAACAACATTCCATTTTTGGGAGACCACCCAGTTACGTATGAAAGCATTGGTGTTGTCTTATTGAAAGATTCTATCCTTATGGGTACTTTCCCTACACCACTTCCACCTACAACGCATCATATTAACGCCGTCAATATGATCTTGACTATGCATTATCAATCCTTGGATTGTACCTAGTCCTCTGGAATTCAATGTGCTTGATGACACTATGCCACTTAGCCTAGCCGAGGCCACATACGTAGCTATTCAATCTGCCTCTCCCTCTTCGAACAATTCACATTTATTGGCACTTGATGCCTACTCGGTGCCCTCATGGTTGGAATCCCTGTCGTCTGTCGTTGATTACATTTCCCAAATTTTTCCTTCTGACGAATCTATTATGGAAATGCTTAGCATTGATGATCTTCCTTGGGATGATAACCATCATCGATCCTCTTTTCTTCTAGCTTTGGAAGAAATTCGCCAAGACATACGCTCTGTCTTCCCTCCCGATGTTACCGATTCTCTGCAATCTCCTATCCTCACACAAGATACTCTCTCTAAGGGGAATATGGGTAACATCTCTACTACGATCGTTATTGATATTTCAATCAAAGAAGGTGTCATGGAAAACATTAACCTTGGTGCTATTTGCACACCCGAGGAAGTGGTATTTTACAACGCTTTGTTTAAAGAATTCTGCGATGTCTTCGCTTGGAGCTACAAGGAAATGCCAGGGATCGACCCTTCAATCATCGTGCATGAAATCAAGACTTACCCTAACATGAAACCTGTTCGACAAAATCTTCGCCTGGTTCATCCCAAGAAAATCGCAGCTATAAAGGAAGAAGTTGAAAAACTTCTAAAATCTGGCTTTATCTACCCCATTCCTTTGACAGAATGGGTCTCCAACCTTGTTCCAGTTGCCAAAAAACAAGGGACCATCCATGTTTGTATTGACTATCGAGATCTGAACAAAGCTTTTCCCAAGAACAACTACCCTACGCCCTTCATCAACCAAATCATCGATAATTGCACAGGGAGCGTAATCTTCTCTTTCATGGATGGCTTTTCTTGGTATAACTAGATTGAAATCTTACCTGCTGATCAACATAAGACAACCTTTATCTTCCCATGGGAAACTTTCTCCTATCAAAAGTTAACATTTGGCCTCAAAAATGCTGGTGCTACTTTCCAGCGGGCCATGTCATACGCTTTCCACGATATCAAGCATATCCCAGAGCCTTACCTCGATGATTTACCCACCCACTCATCCAATTGATCCGATCACATTGATCACTTGCGGGTGATTTTTCTTCGATGTCAGTTCTACCATATTCACTTAAACCCACACAAGTGCATTTTTGCTGTCGAATCCGGTTGACTCCTTGGTTTCATTGTCTCCAAAGATGGGATCAGGGTGGATCCCTTAAAGATTAAGGCCATTCTAGCCTTACCCCCACCTACCAATTTAATCCAACTCCAAAGTTTGCAAGGCAAAGCAAACTTCCTTCGCCATTTCATCTGCAACTACGTCGAGATAACTAAACGATTCATGCGGTTACTGCAGAAAAACACCCCTTTCATCTGGGATGACAATGCCCAATGGTCATTTGATGCTCTCAAGCATGCCTTGACCCACGCTCCCTTGTTACACCCTCCAGAGTATACAAAGGACTATATCCTTTACTTGGCCACCTCCACTTCCACTATTGCGATGGTGTTAGTTCAGGAGGACCCCAACGGTGAAGAACATGTGATTTATTATGTGAGCAAGAGTCTATCTGGACCTGAACTCCGATATTCACATGTCAAGAAACTGGCTCTAGCAGCCGTCATAGATGTCCAGAGATTCCACCATTACATCTTATTACACACCACCACGGTGATCGCGAACTCCAACCCAATGTACCACGTCTTGACACGTCAAGTACTTGGGGGAAAATATTCTAAATGGATTGTTATTCTTAAGGAATTCGATCTTGAGTTTACGAAGGCCAAAGCTAAAAAATATCTGGTGTTTGCAGAGCTTATCTGTGCTCTCCCTCATGCTGATGAAGACTTTGAACCTAGAGATTCTTTCCCTGATGAATCTCTCTTCCTCATCAGTACCTCCAATCCTTGGTACAGAGACATTCTCCTCTACCTTCAAACCCAATGTTTTCAGCCCAACATTTCTCATGAAGAGCGTCGATGAATTTGTCACCACTCTCGTCATTATCTCATCATCGACGACACCTTGTATCACCATGGTATTGACACCATCCTTCGACGATGTCTGATTCACGAGGAGGCTGAACATGTTTTGAACGATTATCACCTTGGTGCCTGTGGAGGTCACCTTTCCGCGATGGCCACAACCCAAAAAATCCTACATGCTGCCTACTTTTGGCCCTCGATTTTCAAAGATTGCATCGAGGCCGTCAAAAAATGCCCACCCTGCCAAGTCTTTAACAAGAAGGCATGCACCCACCCTACTGTGCTGAACCCCATTATCGCCATCGGCCCCTTTTCCAAGTGGGGTATTGATTTCATGCAGTGTAAGCCTACCTCAGCCGGGGGGCAGGGTTATATAATCATCGTCGTCGACTACTTCACCAAATGGGCTGAGGCTATGCCTACCTTCCTGAATGATGGTCGTACTGCAGATTTGTTTCTTTTCAACCATATCATAACTCGTTTTGGTGTACCATGTGCCATTGTCACTAATCATGGTGCACACTTCAACAACCAGATGATGAGTGAATTACATGTCAAATTGGGTTTTCTCCATGAAAACTTATCCCCTTACTACCCTCAGGCCAACGGACAAGTTGAGGCTATCAACAAAGTCCTAAAAACCATGATCCAACGCATGGTAGGGAAAAACAAGACATTGTGGAATTTACAACTTTTCTCCGCTCTCTGGGCTTATCACACTTCTGTGAAAACCTCAACTGGATTCACTCCTTTCCAGTTGGTGTATGGCATTGAAGCCGTTCTACCAATCGAGTGTGAGATTCCATCACTCAAACTTAAAGTAGAAGTCTTGCCCCATACTTCTGCTGAAGAAGAATGATTCTTGTATCTATCCAAGCTGGATGAAACACATCGTGATGCTGCTCTCGTTAATGAGGCACATCAAAAACGGATTAAGAGTCAATACGACAAATTCATCCACCCTTAGACTTTTGCGGAAGGAGACTTAGTCCTCGTTTATGACCAAGCTCACGATAAATTGGGGATAAGAAAGTTAGAACCTCTGTGGCACGGTCCTTACATCATGAAGCGTGTTCTACACAGAGGTGCCTACGAATTAGTAGATCATGATGGAATTTCCCTGGGAGAGCCCCGAAATGGGCTTTACCTTAAAAAGTAATATGCCTAGATCGCCTAGCATCTATACTTTGTACATTATTGTATTTTAGTTTGGTGTGTCTATTTATTTCGCATGCTCGAGTCTTTACCTTTGCCACTCATGACTGTGCTTGTGTTTTCATGCGTAGATAACGTCTTCCTTTCCTATCTTTTTCGTGTTCGTGGATGGTGCTAGTCAACATATCCGGAACATTGCTTTGGCAGCATGGGTTATTTACCAATTTGACGAGGTGGTGAGTTCAGGAGGTATCTGCTTAGGACTAGCAACCAACAACATGGCAGAATATTAGGCTGTCATCGGACTCTCGACCCAAGTCTCCTCCCTAGGTATCTCTCGTATCAGTGTTTACTTAGACTCCCAACTCGTGGTCTATCAACTCAACCGTATCTATGCTATCCGTAGTCCTATCCTGCTAAGTCTCCACCTACAAGTTCATCGTCTTGAACGAATGTTCGATTACATTGAATATAGACACATTCCAAGATAACTTAATAGGGTTTTGGATTCGTTAGCTAATTACATCATGGACCAATATCTCACCCACATATAAGATTTAAGGAAAGAAAAATTGTACATCACATGTAAATTAAAACACATCATAGACATCATCATGTACAAATCATTTGGCACTGTAAAAAGCTCAGAACTGTATATATATANATCGCCTGATAAGGCATACAAAATATGATCACCAGAGAGACTCTAATCTCCCTGCACTACATTGTGCTACGAGTAACATATCAGTACACACACTACGTGTCTCAGCAGAGAATTGACATTCTCTGGTACTCCCACAGTGTGCCTCTACAAATGTAAAGGCACTTCTCCCCTCCGTAGAGGAGGAATGCCCATTGTGAGGCCTTGGAGGTTTCTTTCAACCTCCCGGAGACCTATCACGGGTACTCCCAGATTTGCTACAACTGGAGCACCCCCACGACGTCATGGTATCTTTATATCGGCTGGGTGCACTACTCCCTTGTCTGCATGTTGAAAACAATAGACCTTTTAAAAAAACTCTTCTATATACCCAAAAAAATACATATACATTAAAAACTTAAAAAAAAAAAAAAAACTAGACAAGGTATGGCTCAGTCTCTTACTTGAAACATCCCAGTCTTCCCCCGTGGGTAAAATCAAATCCATACTCCCGTAGAAATCTACCTCAGCATACGGGAAGTCCTCTATCCAGAGATACTGCCATCTCAGTCAAGCAAAGAAATCGCCAGTGAAACGGAACTCTAACTCTGCTACTAGCCTCAGAGACAGACTAGTCCACCTCTCCATCCTTGGTTCGTCCACTGGTCGCATAGCCAGTGCTATCTGAGGCTGCATCTGGGGGATGCGCTCTAGAAAAAATCAGACCAGAAAAGAGCCATAACCAAACTATTTTTGTCCCATCCTGCACCGTGAAACCTGTTCCTTCACATTTAGAAGGAACCCTGCACTCCAGTTGAACAATGTTGGTTCCAAACACTGAACACCATAAGCCACCCGCGATCTTGATGCCAGATGCATGCTAGTACTACCTGTCATGCTCATGATGGCAAATAGTATGGACCAGAGGGGTAGCTCTCGGATATCCTTGATAGGGATTCTACCCCCTACCAGTCTTGCTCCTAGAACACAGTGACATGCTAGATACACGCCTACTTGTTCAGGTAGCGCCCTCTGCCCGGAGAAAGATATGGGAACCCCTCTTTTTGAGAGGCCAGTCAAGAAATACACGTATTCTAACTCGATGGTTAGAAGTTGTGTGCCAATCTGGAATCCTTGCTCCGTAACATCTCATAGGCCGATCATATGCTCAAGCAACAAAATTTCCTTCTTCATTTTTTGCAACTTGAAGAATTTAAGCCACAAGCTCACAATACAGCTCGTGTGCAGGGACTTCGCAAGGCAGCTAAGTCATCGATCTCATGTTCCCGTTCTTTCCACTCGATCATGGTCGCCGAAATCACCTACAAAACAAAACCAATAAAAATTTTCATTATTTCAACGTTTTGGCATTTTGGCAATTTTCAAAAGTGATCTAAAAACATGAAATCTAATGCCTACATCATTTAAAGTGACCACACCCTCTTTTACAACCACCACACCCTCTCTTAGCCATTCAATATTCATCATACAACAATGAAATGTTTTTAAATGCAAACGATTTCTTTATGGCTACGCGGGCATATGTGGTGATTTTTTCATGGGTTATTTGCCAAAAATGACCCATCCAATCAGCTATTGAGGCATTGGCATCTTGGACATCCCCTTCTAGAATGTTTTTGCAAAAATGAATCCCCTTTTTCCATCATTTTTAAAAGAGGCCGTTTTTTATCTTTTTGGGGCAACTTAGGGCTTCATATTTTAAATTAAATGATGATATGAAAATGAATATTAAACCATGTAATTGAAAGAAGGAGCGATGAAGATCTACCTAGTCTGAACGACAAGAAAAAAAATCAACCGTAGCTCTGGCAGCAAGTAAAACAAGATCCACCTCAAAATGAGAATCTCTACTACTCCAAAATCCTTGTGCAAAATGAAATGGCAAATGGAATTTTCATTGTATTGTTATTTATAAATTTCCATTTTTTATAAGGTATAGTCATTTATGGGTTTCTCTAACAATATGATGGCTTCACTAAACCCTTGTCTTGTAGTTTTGGCATCGCAGGTTTCCTGATAGTTCTAATGGATTATTTACCTTGTCGCGCTTATGACCATAGTCTTAGTTCGTTCTCGAGTTCGAAAATACATGAGAATGCATCCAGGTAGAATTTTATCTCTTTTTCGGACCTGTATGGACACAAGAAAAAGGAACCCCCCCTGGAGTCATCTTTAAACTCTTTTCAGAATCTCTAAATATGAAAAGATTGTCGAGTGACCTTGCTTCCTTTCACACTCGTTAAAAGGTTCGAAAGGGTGTCTTTCGAGTGATAGTTTAACTCTTTTTCGGTCTCGTTAGACTACTGTACAAAAAAGGAACTGAAAGAATTCTCTTTTAAGTGTTTTTTCCAAACTCTATAATCCCAAAAAACCTTCGAGTTTTCTGTCTTTGGACTCGTTAAAACACACATCGACATGCCCATACGGGACCGATCACTTACTTCTTCCAGTTCATTAAACAAAGGAAGAGTAACTTACCGAAGGTGAGTTATATCGAGCATGTGTTATCCTCCTCGAGCTCATTAAATCAAAAAGAGGTACTCATCTATCTAGATGGGGGAAAAAATTGAAAGGAGCAAGACAAGCAGTCTCTTGAGAACACTATCCAGCAATTCTTAGAGTCGCCCTTGAACACGACACTTTTTCATTTGCACACATCATAATCCACTGAACCTCTGCACTGAGCCAATACTTTGAGTTCCTTTCACTCCTTTGGGTCACCCGACGCAAGTCACAGTATCACTGCATAGTTTTGGTCCGTGTCATGTTTCTACTGTTGTGCCTCAATGTTCAAGGGAAGTATCCACCTCGAGAGTCAGTCATCCCAAATATCTTGCCTCAAAACCTGTGTCAGTCCATTTGATCTGCCAATTACATCTCCATGTCCATTTTGTGTCTTTGATGGGGGATACATCAAGGCCCTCCCTCGACGAGTCTATTCCTGTCGACTTCAACACATTATCTGAGAATCAGGTTTAGAAACCAGTTAGTACTTTGGGACTTGCATGCCTCAATGGTAGGCCTCCTCAGATTCGACAATAGGTTTACATCATTGACCTCTGATCGGATGATTCCACAGATGTTTGACTCCAGCTCATCCATTCACATTCATTGGAATGTACTAGGGTACCTTGGGAATCATTGACATTAATGGTGATCTCCCTCGCACTTGTTAACGGTTCACGCCATTGACCGGTAATCAAGTGGTTTCTGCCATGTTCGACATCAGGACATCTATTCACATGGTTAGATTCATACCATATTGGGATTGGTAAGAAGACCCTGGGTTGAGTAACCTCTTTGATATATGCTATGCCTAGGTTGCGAAGGAGTTTCTATTGGACAAATAACACATACACTGTTACATAGATCCACTTTGTATTGGTCGTGGCTATGTCTTGTCATCTCATAGACCCATTGTGTATTCTTCATGGCTACGATCAGTCCAAGTCGTAAGAGTATAGATCCACATTGTATCTTCGGTGGCTATACCTTCATATCAATACAATTATGGATCCACAATGTATTTTATGGCGGCCATATCTTGCAAGTCTTGATCACCCAAGCATAGGTATGCCTGCCTTGGGTTTTGAAATATGTCATGATATTCGTTGGATGTTTGTGTGCAGCTTCCTTCAGGTTCTCCGAGTCTATACCCTTGCTTGAATGTCTACAAATCATTTCAGTTATTAGTTTGCATCTTCTAACTTCATACTTTGGGGGGCAATCTGTTACACCTCAATATTGCTCGCTTCGATAAGTGTCATAAGTGTCACATGATACTCTCAACTGTCACAAGTGTCGCAAATGTCAAACAAAGCATACTGCCATGATGACAACACCAAAAAGACATCTAGAATAACTCAGACACTTGATTTGGAGGAAGGAAAATGATTAACTGAAGTCAAGGAACTTTTATCACCTGAGAGGAGCTCTTAAACAAAGGTTTTGAAGGTGAGTGCTCCCCTACATCAGCCTTAGGAGTGCTGGTGCTCCCCTATAAGGTCTCAAGGAGCGTTATAATGCTTATCTACCCCTCTGAAGGAGTGTTATCCATCCTTGGAGTGCTGGCACCCCCCTCAAGCTTCCTAGGGAGCGCTATAGCACTCTGATGCCCCTTTTGAGAGAGCATTGTCTAATCTAAGGCAGTAGTTGGCCCGTTGACGAGAATAAGGGGACGATCTTTCAAGTTTGGAAGGCAGTTGCATTCGAATTCTTGGTTCCATCAAGAGATCCCTGATCCAAGGAGGGAATTCCTCAACTTGATCTAAAGATAACTCAAGAGGTTAAGATCCTCTTAACCTATATAAGCAGGCTCTATGGTGGTGAAAAAGGGGGAAGAATTGCTAGCATGAAACCTATGATCTCATAGGAAACACACAGTCAGTCAAAGGAGAGTGATCAATGAAGTTGCTATCATCCAGGTTGTGGAACTTTCGAGCAAGGGTTAGACAAAGGGGACTTGACGAAGTTGTCGCATTCACATCTACAATTGTAAGTACTGCTATCATTATTCTTGTTAATATGACACGCTTGGCCTGTTTCTTTCTAGTTTGTGTTTGATTTCACATGAACTTATCATTGATAGATAGAGTTGTTTTCAGGTGAATATCAATAGAGTAGGAAGTGGTCGTACTTTGTTTGTCTACAGAACTCAACAAGGGGTGAGAGCTTGGAGCTCGATTTGGAGCGTGCAGGGACAAACGTCGATAAAGAGGTACTCCCATTCTCCTTCCTTCTCATGTATTAGTTTGTATAGATTTGAAAGGAAGTCAGTGTCCACATTAAGCACTTTCTGTCTTAGAGTTAGGGTCTAGCTCTTTGAGGCAATTTACCTGTCTGCAGGGAGATTTTCCTACAACATAATCAGTGCTAGTTTATCCCTTTTTCGAACCTACTAGACTATTGTCGAAAAAGGTACCCCAATGAAGTCTCCTTTTATTCTTTTTCAGACTCTCTAAATATGAAAAACCATCGATCTTACCTTCTCTGGGCTCATTAAACTTACATCGAAGGATGTTACCATTATGTGTTCTATTAACCGCATTTGCATACCTTATCCACCAGCCTTGTGACAGTTTTCTTTTGCGTCTTAACACCTTTGGCTGCCATAGGATTTTCCCCGAGTATCATTTTACTAGAACCTCAGTCTTGTCCTTGTGCCTTGAGCTTGTATGTTTGTAGTACTCGTTCCTCCATTGTAACATAATATTCCTTTATTCTTTTTCCAAAATTATCGAAAAGAACAAAAAAATAAAAAATACCCCAAAAAGAGGATGGGAAAAGTATTTTCTTTATTGGCAGCATAATGAGTCACCCTTGGATAATGCACATCTGTTTGTTTGTTCATCAGACTATGGGATGTAGTATGAGCTTAAGTATATTTTCTCGCTATATAGAGTTGTGTCCTCCATTGTTTGATTATTCTTCCAAACATATGGAGAGTTTGTGTTGCCTCCTGCTCCGTAGACTTATGATTAACATATATGCTTCCTGAGTCTTATCACTCGTCATACTATTGTCCAAGGGAAGTTTGTCACTAATCCTAAGTCGGCCCCTCTGCAATATGTCTCTTGTCTACATACCCATCCATCCTGAACGTCCAATCAAGTCCTTGTTCGAAATCACTGAAGCCTTCAGTCCGATCATCAAGATTATCAAGTCCATAACCAATGAGCCATCGAAGACCTCTGGGTAGTGTATTCGTACACTCATATTACACTCCTACCCGAGTTTAAGAAGATTTTGAAGTTGTTGCTTGAGATTTGAAGTCCAGCCATCAGGCCGAATCAGCTTCTGGAAGATGGATACTCTATATTTATATCTTTCTGATTTCTGATTTCGAGATGTAGCTCCATTGTGTATTATTCGCGGCTACTCTTTATAGTTATTTGACATGGATTTATAGTGTATTTGACTGGTATCCATGGTTCTATTTTATCCCAAGCATGGGTATCCCCGCCTCGGTGAGACATTTGTTATTTTGCAGACGACACCTCCTAGTTCCTGATCCTTGGGCTCAATCGTTTGGCACATCAGTAAAGATTGGTAATCTATTTCAGCCATCAGATGATCTTTTGACCTCACACATTAGAGGGCATCTGTTATAACCCTAAATTGCACCACACATGCTTACCTGATCTGAAAACAGATCCAGAAGCCTGATAGGGCTTGAAAAAATGCTCAAAAATGAAAGTGCTCGGAATGCGACAAAACCTGTGCCATTGCGTCCGTCTCGTTCTCCTGATTCCGGCGGTATATTTACTTCGTCAAACGGAGTCCGTATGGAGAAGATATCGCGTTCTGTCCGAAAAGTCAAACAGGCAAAAATTGGAGGCTGACTAGGCAAGCCGTACTACCACGTGGCAGACCGTACAGTGATGACGTGGCATGTCCGTACAGGACACGTGGCGGTCCGTACAAGTGACATGTGGCAGCATCAGAGAGCGACACATGGCAGGCAGAAATGGACATTTGGACATACGGTTCGACCAATATCGAGGTGACACGTGTCACCACTCACAGGGTGACACGTGGCATGCTGACGTCATCCAGTGACGTGGCGACTGACAGTGCGTATGATCGTGCTGACGCGGCAAGGACAGGTGGCAGTATGGCAGGGTGACGTGTCAGTACGGTAGAGACACACGTGGGCCAATGACAGGTCGACACGTGGCATGTTCAGATTGGTTTTTAAGGGTGCCACGTGGCCCAGTCATGGGCCGCCACGTGGCACCCCATTATTGGCTATTGGTTTGGTGTGTTAAAAATTTGGTTTGGCTCACCGGGATTCGAACGCATGACCTCCCGGGCTGGAATGGACTAACAAAGTCGGCCTAGCCACTTGGCCGTCGAATAGTTCTTGTTATGGATTCGGCGGTGAAAATATTTGAATTGTATTATGGTTTTGAACCGACGGGGAAAGGGCCGGGGCTTAGCCCCAGCCCTCGGTTCAATGCTTACTCCATATGACCGTTCCACAGAGCTCGGGGCAACCAAAAAACGCGTGGTAGGATTTTTGGCGGGAGGTTGGGGTAGGACTTGGCCCCTGGACCCCGCGCCAACGTCAAACAGTTATCATATGACCGCGTAATGGGGAGCCGACCGACGGGAGCGTGTGAGCACACGGGCACGGTTACCACGAGCCATATGACCCGGGGGTAGGCGCGTGTATGGGGGGCCAGAGCGCCATGCGCTTGGCCACATGGCGAACAATATGACCGAGTTTCAGGGGCCGCGCGCACTATTGGGGGCTAAAGGCCCAAAACATTTATAAAAGTGGTTTTTTAACAAGAATTTGGGTTATTTTTAATTAACTGAACCTATTATTAGCAGAT
>ML793795.1:158763-170025 GCA_009831015.1 Picea engelmannii
GTTTCTATCATATTTTCTAACTTTTGCATGGAACCAATTAGGATATAGTGACACAATTCATCCTTCTACAAAACAAATCACATAAACACGTTGTATGCAATTTCATGAGAATTAATGATCTTGAAATTTTCCTCCTAATCAAATTTGAAATCCAACATAATTCCATGAGATACTCCACCTTCAATGAATTAAATTCTCGTACCAATACATGACCTTGAGGAAGTTTAATTCCTCTTATCAATCCACAATTTGAAACAACAATTGGGAAATGTGTATTGCAATAATACTTTCTGTCATTTATCTTTTTGGAATAATATCTCTGTAAGATATAAATGTATCTATGTCTATTGATAATGATGATAAACAGTGAGGATAATGTGTGTATAGCTTCCGCATATAGAGGGGTCATGAGACTTGCCAGTAGATCAGGGATCCCATGCCTAAGGATGACCTCATGCATTTAGAAACAAATGGAAATGCATATAAATGATTTTTTATAAGTAATTTAAATAGAAAAATTACAAACTATAGTTATAACTAGAAGAAAAAAAAAATAGTACCAAACATATTAATAAATAGAAAATTTTTAAACCTTAATTCCAACTACAACAAAAATAAAATTAAAATACTTTGCGTGATGATCCATATTTATGAGAGGAACAAAATGAAACCAAAATATATAAAATTAGCATGGATATATAGACAACAATAACAAAGATATAGTGGAACTTAACTTCTATTCAATAAAGAAATTTGTTGACACTGTAAAATGAAAAATGAAAACAATCTTGTTCGAATGGTGGTAGCTAATCTCTGAGAAGAGATGTGGTGGCTACGCACATTAGTATGATCACAAAAAAATGAGGCCTCCAAGACTTTTTATCATAAATACGTAAATATAAAACCCTATACATAAAAAACCTAACCCTAGGAAATGAAGAGCCAAAATTCATGCGGGCCTCGATGGGGTAAGTGGGTACATCAACTTCCTGGGGTCGTAACTTTTGCATACGATCTTCGTTTTAGGTGCACAATAACCTGTTGGAAATGTGTATCTGAGGACTACACATCATGAGATAACACTTTTCCTTTGTCTATAGTGTGATTTTGGCAAGACCAAAAAATGTTGTTTAGGGCCTCAAAACAATTCTGGAAGTTTAGGACCCGAAAAGGTAGAAAAAAAATGCCAAGATGAAAACTGTAACTACCAAGATGAAAGTTGTATGTAAGCCAGCTGGAAGACTTGGGTGGCCATCAATATCCATCTAGATCAATCCTCCCTCCTTAAGAAGAAATGTTCTCCATTGCATTGAGTTCCCCCATTAGATGAGGAATTGTTTGTTGAATTTTTCCCCGGGTGAGCCACTTGCCTTGGTGCAGGAGCTTCCCCTCTTTGACAAACCGATAAAGCTAAAGATTATATGGTCAAGTTCCCTTGACTTGTGTGTCCACGATATGATAAGTGGCTTCTTTTTCCATGTAGTCAAGGTTGAGCTCTATCGATGTCAATTGTTCTACTATCTCTGAGGTGTCCAATAAGGGTGGAAAGTATGGGCGAAGGAGGTCAACATTAAACTCTAGGTACAAGCCAAGGAAGGGGGGAATGTTGACCTCAAAAGCATTGTCACCCACATCCTTGGGATGGTTTAAGGTCCATAACTGTGTAGACAAATCTTCCGATGGTGTCCTGTAAGGAGTTCTTTACGTAAGTGCATCCAAAATTTATCTCCCACCTAAAAAATTTGTGACATCCAGTGTTGATCATGATGGTACTTGTAACTGGTATTGGACTTCTGCAAAATATCCTGAACATGTTGGTGGATTTGTTGGATTCATTCAATGAACTAGGTGGCTTTGTCGACTTCAATTTTTTCATGGGGTGATTCTTCCTATGTGGATGCAAGGGGAAGTGAAACATCCATGATATCTAATGGTTGAAATCCCAACCCCACTTGGAAGGGGATGTGTTTGGTTGAGCTATGTAGGGAACTATTGTAATTGTGTTGAACATAGGGAAGAATCTCATCCCATTTCCATGGATGATTATAATTTTACATGCACAAGATATGCATGATCATCCTATTAACGACCTCGGTTTGGACATCCTTTTCGGGGTGGAAGTCCATGGATTTGGTGAGATTGGTGTCCAGCAATGACCATAGGCTTGAATAGAATGTGTTAAGGAACCAACTATCCATATTTGAGATGATGGTTTGTAGTATCCAAAAATGTACCCAAACTCATTTGAAGAAGAGGTTGGTGGTGGCCTCTATTGTGATACTCTAATTGCAGGCGACTAGAATCACCATCCTGGAAAATCAATCAATAACGATGAAAACATAGTCATTTCCCTTCTTGGTTGAAGGAAGGCCCAAAATGTAGTCCATCGAGATGGATTCCCGTGGTCTGTCAGGAGTAGGAAGAGGGGTGTACATAATTTTTTTCTTAATGGTCAGTTTGGAAATGGCACAGGCCATGCAGGACTTGATATACTTGGTGACATCCTATCGGAGTTTCAACGAATAGAAATGTGAATTTGTATGATTTTGTCCCTCATGAACCCACCCAGTGGAAACTCACTCCTAAGTGAAATGACTTGCCAGGGAATTGTTTCAATATGGCTATTGGTATTGCATCATCGGAAATAATAAAGTCTAGCTCATGGAGGTAGGAGGGAGGGACAAAATCATGCGAATTTACACCTTTAGGAAAGTGTGAATTGGCATGATTGTGTCCCTCATGAAGCCACCCAATGGAAAATCACTCATAAGAGAAACAACTTGATAGGGAATTATTTCAATATGGCTCTCTATACTCCATGTCTAGGACCTGTGAGCCTCAAGACATAATCTCCTTAAATATCCCTAGGCTAGGGGATAACATCTAGCTCCAACTCGGGTACATGTGCTCACTGTAGAGTGCATGAGAACCTCAACATCTCTGGTATGACACGTGGCCTACTAGATCTCAATAAAATTTATTGGTAATCATTTGGGGTGGTGATATCTCCCCTGTCTCATATATGGTACAATAAAATGAAAGTAAGCAAACATATATACAAATGGAAATACAACTACTCTAGCGTGCAATGAAGATGGTATATACAATGAATGCAAAATGCTTACCTACTTACCTCTACTTACCTATAGGTTGAATTCTAGGTGTAGTCAAATAGCCAATGAAAACACCCTAGAAATGTCTCATAATACCTGCCTCTGTGCTTCATCAAAAACCAAAACAATGATAAGTCAAGCATAAAAATGACATGATTTATAAATTTTACTGCATCATCAGAAATTGTAAGGTCTAACTCATGGAGGCAGGAGGGAGGGACAAAATCATGCCAATTCACACCTTCAAGAAACTGCTTAATCAATATCAGAAAGGGATAATGAAAAATACAAATCAATAGTCAGATACACTTTTTACCAGAGCACCAAGATCCCATAACTTGGAAATATCAAAAAATTGAAAGTAAGGTGGCACCTTGGAAAAGGTTAGTGGAGTCACCAAATAATTTTCTTGAAACTATCAAAGGGATGAGGGGATCACCCTCAGTGGAGTTGCCAGGTAATCTTTGTAAGATAAATATTTTTGAGTAAAGGCTTACCAAAAAGTGTCATCTTTAGGATAATTGACTTAGTGTTCCCCGACAATGGTGCCAAAATGTTATTGCACAATTTGTACTTGTCCCGAGGGAAAAAGATAAAGGAGGGAAAATTGGTGTAACAAGAGGTTGTCCTATCATTGTCACCTTAATACAACACCTCTTTCTTTTTAGGGATGATAACTCAGGGGAGACGTCCCCTGTGACCTGGGGGATTGAGAAGGCAAAGGTTGAAGTGTTAATAAAAGATGTCCCCTCTCACAAGTCACACTGATCCAAAAGTCCCAAGGTTTTAGAAAATGAAGCAATGATATGCTTGAGTGTACCTACCCATAACAAAGAAACAAGAAAACAATATCTTTTTCATGTACAATTTGATGTTAGTACTTCAGAAAACCTTGGACTTGTCGATAAAAGAAATAAGTTGATGCAAAATGAAGAAAACAAAATTGTTTATAACAAAAATGTATACAAGATGATAGCCTCAAAATTAATGCATTAAATAAGCTTCACAATGACCAAAAATCATAATCCAATAATAGAAATATACTAGCACTTGTCAAAAGCTAATTAGGCAGTGTAAAAATCAACTTTTGTAATTGCTTTTAAGAACTTTTACTGTTGTAATAATTGGATGTAGCTTAATTTTGTAAAAGCAACAAGAAGGTTAGTGAATTAGTCTAATCTATGGTTAGAAAAGGATAGTAGATAGCTTGAGGTAAAATATTTAAGGGTTGATCCCATCAATCAATAAAATGCAAGGTCTAGATCAGTGTCTTTAGGCCTAATGGAGTCACTTTGCAGCAACAGACTTGAAGGAAACAAATGATAATTTATGCGCTAAGGACAAAGAAGGATGATGGTTGAGGTCTTGGTAACCCAAGGCCCCAATCAACAAGCCATAGAAGGAAAACAACTACTAGGAAGTAGGTAACCCTAGGCCTTAGCTGTATTCCTTCTTCTATAGCTCAAGCTTGAAGTAAACACTGAATTGATGAAGCAAATGATACTAGAGTGCTGTAATGGAAGGGCTCTAGTACAATGCTTCAAAATGTATGGTTTCTAGCACAATCTAGTAGGTGAAAAGTTGTTAAGACAAGGACATTAATATGTGCTTGATCTCCTAGGGTTTTAAGCTAGGAATTTCATAATCTTGGAAAAATGCAAAGTAAATGTACTATAACCATTCAAAGTAAATAAGAATTTCATAAATTCACTTACATCCACCAAGAATAGTTTAGAAATTAGCCTAGTTGAAGACCTTCAACCAAGAAAATGCCGAAAAACACCAAATTTAGCCTCCTCCAAGAAGTGCGCCTCAACTTTCAGCCAATAACCCTTGAAAAGGGCACAAACTTCAGACCTCACTTGTGAGTGAGTGAATGATGAAAAAGTACAAGGGGAAAATCCCCTATTTATACAATGAAAATGACCTTTAATTACAACATTAGGTCAAAAAGGCCAACATGGCTAGTTTAGATGAGAAAATCCAATTTTACACAAAATTATCCGATAAAACCCTAATTTTATCTTTTTAGGGTGGCATCATGCCCCTCCTAGGGTGACGTTAGCATCTCTATTGGAACACTAGCCCTCCAAGTGAAACGTTAGGGCTCAAAACCCCTCAGGCACTTCCACATGTGTCAACCCAAACTGTCCTCAAGATGGACACCTCAACTGGGTGACGTCAAGGCTCTGAATGATGGCCTAAAGGGGCTTCAAGGGTCAACAACATGTGTGAGGAAAATATCCCCCTAGGTCTAGGCTTGTCAGACTGTCTTTGCTGGAACATGCTCCTCTCTCTTTGGTGCAAGCCTCTAGTATATGCTTTCCCCTTTCTAGGGTATCAACATCCATATGGTGAGATTTTATCCCTATCGAGGTCCGAGCTAATCATCTCCCCATGTGTACCTATCCGTCGGGCATGGTCCTGCAACAACAACAAGTGCGCCCTACATGGACTCGTAAGTCACATGGATCATAGCAATGCCAATCACATCTAATAATCAAGTTATCTGAACATATGCATAAAACCCCTCTTTCCAATACAAGTGCTCAAAGACTTTATGAATTAAATTAAAATCAAAATATACTCTTTTAAATATGAAATCTAACATAATTTAAATGTAGTTTTGTTTTTTCATAGTTTTTACTATGATTTCATTATATTTGTATTTCACTATATTTATATTCAAAGTGATTTTGAATCTCTTAAGTAATAAAATTTATTATTTAATAGAAATTTTATTTGTAACTTGGATAATAATATAAAATAAACTTTGGAATCATGGAATTGTTATAATCATGTTTGTTTCTATTATCACTTCTTTTTCATACTTTACTTTCAGAATTAATTTAAAAGCTTAATAAAATCTTAAAACCACCAATGAAATGAATTTATAAAATTTTATTTTACTAAATTTCAACTAAAATTGTCCAATAAAAAGTGTGTGTTTCTCACATGATTATGTTTTATGATAAAGATATAAGTTAATATAAATTAGTGAATTGAAAAAACACAACAACCACTTAAAAAAGTGTGTGTTTCTCACATGKTTATGTTTTATGATAAACATATAAGTTAAAATAAATTAGTGAATTGAAAAAACACAACAACCAACTTAAGTGGATAACTCTCAAATAACATAGAAAGAATAAGAATGCTTCACAACCACACTTAATTATACACTTAATTAGATAACTTTCAAGTTACATAGAAAGAATAAAAAGGATGATTAGCATAATAATGACGAATCAAATTATTATCATAGCAGTTGGTGCTGTAGAAAACTGGTAAGAGGAAATTGTGGTTGTGGTTGTGGCGTTGAAATTGGATGATCAACTTTTGTTGAATTTGAATATGAAATACGTCAAATTTATACACGGTGTCAATAAAGTAACGTTTGAGTTAGGATTTCTTTATTTTTAATTCACTTCGTTAAAAAAAATATTTATAAAACGGCCAGAGGGGATGACATTTTGTCGTTCTAAATTTTGTTGTTATTCATAATTTATATTTGGCAAGTAGGTTAATGAATAATCTATATTAATGAGGTTCCCTAATAAATAACTCTCTCAAAATGATATGTTCCAGGTTATCTGTGTTAATTCTGATCTTTAATTTGTGGACATGATTAATAATATTCTTCTATGATTAAATCTGACACACACATTACATATTTTTAATTAAAAAAGTGATTAATGGAAGTTTTCAATAAATATATACTAAACTTAATTATATAAATTTCAATATGAAATACCTCAAATTTATATATCATGTCTATTGATTTAATAATCTTAAAAAAATAATTGATACCTAAAATTTGTCATGTATGACCAAAACATAACAATTTTTTTTTTAATTTAACTGAATTTTGACCCTCTCTAAATGTTTTTTACCAATTAACATAAAATTGTGCTCATTCAATTTTTTATTTTTTTTAATTAACTGAATTTTGACCCTCTCTAGAGGTTTTTTTCCAATTAACATAAAATTTTACTCATTCGATAATGTGTTTTCCATTCATTGGTTGAACAATGGTCTCTTTTAATCACACTTAACTCAATAAATCTATGAACTTGACACTTTCGTCTAATGCATTGACCTGCCAATAAATTTATGCCCATGTGAGCTTGACAACTTGCCCTCATGAACCTAATTTTCAATGTGTTTACATGGCTTTTCAAAGCAAGTTGAGGTAGGGTGATGTAACGTTGGTTTTGGTAATAAACCAAGAAGTTCTTGGTAAGTAACTTGAATAGAAGCACCCTCTTAACACACTAAGAAATGGTGATGTTGAAGAAGATGACACTTTGGCCACGAGCAATGGTGACCCAAAACAAAGATGAGGCAATGGTGATATTGAAGAAGATGATACTTTGGCAATGGTGACAAAAAAACATGACACGTTAGAGTCTTACAAAAATTCTTAAATTTTTTACTATGGTCCTAATGGGAGAGTATGAATATACATCTAATTTTGTACTCCTAAGACTTCAATATTTATGGGATCACTTAGATAGAAACATACTTTAATATGGTGTTTATCATATCCCATGTCGGTGAGGATTCAAACAATTCAAATTGAGAATTGTTTTCTACATGTTTATCTAGGCATAGCCTTTGGTGATGGATGTCAAAGATATAATTCAATAAGGAAAAGTTGACAACCATGACTCGACGGAAATACAAAATTCCCAAATATTTTTTAAAGTTGTAGATTGATGAGAGGAATTAAAAATGCTCGAGGTCATGTATTGGTATGAGGTTTGAATTCAGTAAAGGTGGAGTAGCTCATGGAGTTATGTTGACTTTTAAATACAATTAGGAGGAAAATTGCAAGATCACCGATTCTACTCATAAAATTGCATACAAAAAGTTTCTTAACTTTGTTCTGTAGAAGGATGAATCATGTCACTATATCCTATTTGGTTTGATACCAAATTTAGAAAATCTGATAGAAACAAAACATGAATGACATAATTGAGGGGATTGACATCGAAAATAAAATTTCAAGTTAAGTAATCATCGAGATAAGACTCATTTTGTTATTGTAAGTGAAGTACACTACTGGGATGATGATGATGATGATGAAATTATTGTTTGGTATAGTAAATAAGTCATGGCAAGGATGAACCATGCTAAGCACTATTGAAAGTTAAAGAAAAGTTGGAATTTGTGTTGTCATAAGAACATTTTTGGATAAGGGTTTAGAATTATAGCTCAATTTTTAAAGCCACTATCCTTCAATCGTTCCAAGCTTCGAGAGGTTTCAAGTTCAAGTCCAAGATCTTGCATATGGTCTCCTTGCTCTATTTGGGGTTTTCTCAACAAGACGGTTGGATACCAATGCAAAAAGACAACTCTAGATTCAATAAAAGGTACACCCTCCTAAGTGGTAGCCATCGAGTCATTGATGACTTCCCAAAGGACTTAGACCAGAGAAATTGTAGAGTTTGAAGCTCCAAATGGGAAAATTACATTGGTGGAGTGATCTGTAAACTACCATCAATATTTCACTAGAAACTTTCATCACAATAGATCTAATAAAATACATAAATCTTTACTACTAATGTTATTTTTCCTTTAGATATATAGAATATTTAGTTACTAATTTTCTACTTATGCATGAAATAGATAAAATGCAGAAAATAGAGAATAGTAAAATACAATCACACCATCCAAAAATAAACACAAGGTATGATATGGTAAACCCAATATGAGAGAAAACCTAGCTAGAAGGCGAGGTTTCTCTGCTCTCTTTTATCTAGAATAGAAATGATGCAAGTACAATGAAAGAGGCACTCTTCGTGGAGTGGCCTTTGACCTGTGGCCTGTATGGTTGCTATAAAATATTTCATCCTCTGTTATGCTCATAGAATTCCACTCTTAGATGTTATGCTCAGCTATGGAACAATATACAATGCAAAATCATGGAAACCCCTTCTCCTCCTAGTGGCCCAGTATTTAACATAGCTCGACAACCATCTATGTTGAAATATTGTAACTTCAAAGAATATTCTAATTATTATCTTATAGATCAAATCCCCTTTTGTGAATTGATCATGTGAAGTCTTGTATAATACCGAATCCCCTTTTTTGGATTGGTCAAACCATATTTATATGGTGGTATTTGTAAAGTCGACCCTTAGGGTTTATAAAGTGGTTTTAACCACTCTTGGAAGAAGTCGGCCCTACTAAGTGAAGAGACATAAGCCTAGTGCCTCCTCAACTTATAAGTGAGGATGGCGCCTCACTTATTCATTCACTCACTCAATCATCTAGTGCACATATTTTGAAGGAAGTTGGAGTTGCAGGAGAAAGGAGAAAATAGGTGCATGCTCAGTGTTGGTTTATTCTTATCCTCTTTATACTTTTGGGATGAACCAGGTTTAGATCTAAACAAGCTTCCAACAAATCCCTCTAAAACTATCGGCCCTCCTGGTAAACCAAAAGGGAACACAACACATAGAATGTGTTGTGCATTCTCACTCGAGATAGTTCTGGGGGTGACTACAATGCTCATATTCTTGTAGTTTAGGAAAGAGTGGGGATATGTGATTGGAATTCATCTTCTTAGGCCTTAATTTGGTTGTTCTTTATGTTATTCTTAATATTCATTCATCTTCTAAATCTATGCATGCATTCTAACAGATCTAACATATGGTAGCTCTCATAGAATTATCCATTCTTAGTCTAACTACTTGCGAAAGGTAAACAAAAAAATAATCAAAACAGATAACACAAGTGTTACCATGGTTCACCCCCTCCTGGGCTATGTCCACAAAGATATGGCTCTCAGAATATTTTATTATGGTTCTGCAATATATAGCACTGCACGCATTGGAACTATGTTCTTACAATCACAAAAAAGACTCCACGACCTTTGTGAGGTTGACTAGATCTCACCAGGCTCCTTGGCCTATGATCTAACCCTCAAGGTATAGCTACCCTTTTCCCCTTCAGTTGAACAACTTACAAAAATGGTATCTAATCTTACAATAGCTTCCTTGACTTAATAGATCAAAACTTAGTAACAACAATAACAACCAAAACTGACTGACCAATGACGAACCTCGTCCTAGACCTCCTAGGTCTTTATTTATACTAATTATCATCTCATCAACTGGTACAATCTCTTACAAAAACCCTAACCCTAATGAGGTTAGGTTTTCCTGCATGTGATCCTTGCATGCTCTCCTCTTTTGCATTCAGTTTTTCCTAGCACGTGCTACTTTTCCTGCCGGGTGTCTTTTTCCTTATTAATCTCTACCTTCCAAAAATGGTTTTCCCTCAAACTTGGACTGTGCCCAACATGCCCCAACACTAACATGCGGCTCGTAATGAGCCACCTCAGCATTGCATGCTCTGACACTAGCCTTTTCTAAGTTGTGGAACTTATATGCAAGTTCCCTTCCTCTTTCCTAAACCTGCAGGGCCTTCTTTGCGAGTGCTTCTAATGATTGTTTTGTGATCTCCTCCTGGATCATTGCTACACACTTTATCTGTGGATGTGCCATGTTCCTCTTCTCCTCCTCTTGTTCCACCTATAGTAAAAACATACCCTGTGGTGCTCCTCCTACTATCTTTATCACCTGCCATATCTGAATCAACATATCCCTATAGAAAAGTGTCTGAACCTCCAAAACACAATGCATGTGTAGTAGTACCTCTCAAATACCTGAGAATCCACTTTACTGCTTCCCAATGTTCTTTACCTGGATTTTTCATATACCTGCTCACAACTCCCACTGCATGTGCAATATCTGGTCTTGTGCAAACCATTACATACATCAAGCTACCAACTACTGATGAATATGGGACCCTCGACATGTATTCTATCTCCTCCTGTGTCTTGGGACACATTTCCTTAGTTAATTTGAAATGGCTGGCCAAAGGTGTACTAACTGGTTTTGCATTCTTCATTCTAAACCTCTCCAACACCTTCTCTGTGTACTCATCCTGAGACAATGTCAGTTTGCGATTTTTCCTATCTCTTGTTATTCTCATACCAAGGATTTTCTTTGCAGCACCCAAATCCTTCATCGCAAATGAATTGGCTAATTTTTTCTTGAGCACATTTATATCCTACATATTAGATCCTGCAACAAGCATGTCATCTACATATAATAGAAAGATAATATAGCTTCCATTT
>ML793795.1:179928-191175 GCA_009831015.1 Picea engelmannii
ATCCAGTCATCAATAAATTGATGGATACCACTTAGGGGGGTGTACCTTTTATTAAATCCAAGGTTGTCTTGCTACACTGGGATCCAACCAGCTTGCTGAGAAAACCCCAACTAGAGAAAGGAGACCATATGGAAGGACTTGGACTTGAACTTGAGACCTCCTGAAGTCTAGAAGATTTGAAGGAGAGTGGATTTGGAAATAGACCTATAGGCATAAACCCTTCTCCACAAATGTTTCTATGAAAACATGAATCCCAATTTTTCTTTAAATTTCAAGAGTGCTTGGCATGGTTCATCCTTGACATAACTTCTTTAATCTACCAAACAATAACATTATCATCATCATCATCATCATCATCATCATCATCCCACTAGTGAACTTTGAAAACAATAAGAAAAATGACCCTTATCTCAATGGTTATTGGGGTTGAAATTGCATTGTGGATGTCAATCCCCCAATTATGTCGTTCATTTTTCATTTCTATCATATTTTCTAACTTCTACATGGAACCAATTAGGATACAGTGACATGATTCATCCTTCTACAAAACAAAGCTCATAAACTTGTTGTATGCAATTTCACGAGAATCAATTATCTTGAAATTTTCCTCCTAATCAAATTTGAAATTCAACATAACTCCATGAGATACTCCACCTTCAGTGAATTCAATTCTCGTACCAATACATGACCTCGAGAAAGTTTAGTTCCATTTATCAATCCACAATTTGAAGCAACAATTGGGAAAAGTGTATTGCAATAATACTTTTTGTCATTTATCTTTTTGGAATAATATCTCTGTAAGATATAAATGTGTGTATGTCTATTGATAATGATGATAAACAATGATGATAAAGTGTCTATAGCTTCCTCATATCGAGGGGTCACAAGACTTTCCAGTAGATCAGGGCTCCCATGCCTAAGGTTGACCTCATGCATCTAGAAACAAATGTAAATGCATATAAATGATTTTTTATAAGTAATTTAAATAGAAAAATTACAAACTCTAATTATAACTACAAAAAAACAAAAATTAAAATAGTACCAAACATATTAATAAATAGAAAAATTTCAAACCTTAATTCGAACTACAATATAAATAAAATTAAAATACTTGGTGCGATGATTCAGATTTATGAGAGGAACGAAATGAAACACAGATATATGAAATTAACATGGATATAAAAAAAAATTAGCAGAGATATAGTGAAACTTAACTTCTATGCAATAAAGAAATCTTTTGAAACTATAAAATGAAAAATGAAAACAATCTTGCTCGAATGGTGGTAGCTAATCTCTGAGAAGAGATGTGGCAGCTATGTGCATTAGTCTGAGCACTTTACAATGATTCCTCCAGGCCTTTTTATCATTAAGGGGTAAATATAAATCCTTACACATCAAAAAACATAACCCTAGGAGATGAAGCGCCAAACGCCATGTGGGCCCCAATGGGGAAAGTGGGTACATCAACTTCCTGGGATCGTAACTTTTGCATACGATCTCTATTTTAGGAGCACAATAACATGTTGGAAAGTTCTATCTGAGGACTACATATTATTCCATAACACTTTTAGGACCCATGGAAATTTAGGACCCGATAAGGTAGAAAAAAATGCCAAGATGAAAACTGTAACTGCCAAGATGAAAGTTGTATGTGAGCCAGATAGAAGAAGTGGGTGGCCATTTATATCCATATGAATCAATCCATCCTTAGGAAGAAACGATCTCCATTGTGTTGAGCTCCCCCATTAGATGACGAATTTTTTGTTGAATTTGGCCCCGGGTGAGCCACTTGCCTTGCTGCAGAAGTTGCCCTGCTTTGACAACCCGATAAATTTGAAGCTTATATTTTCAAGTTCCCTTGACCTGTGTTTCCACGATATGATAAGTGGCTTCTTTTTCCATGCATTCAAGGTTGAGCTATTTCGGTGTCAAGTGTTCTACTATCTTTGAGGTGTCCAATAAGGGTGGAAAGTATGGGTGAAGGAGGTCCACATTAAACACTGGGTGCAAACCAAGGAAGGGGGGAATGTTGAGCTCAAAATAATTTTCACCCACATCCTTGGTGATGGTGTAAGGTCCATAATAGAGTGGATGAATCTTTTGATGGGGTCCTGTAAGGCATTCTTTATGCAAGTGCAACCAAACTTTATCTCCCACCTGAAAATTTTGTGACACCGAGGCTTGATCATGACGGTACTTGTACTTGGAATTGGACTTCTACAAAATATCCTGAACATGTTGGCAGATTTGTTGGATTCATTCAATGAACTAGGTGGCTTTGTCGGCTTTGGCTTGTGCACGGGGTGATTCTTCCTATGTGGATGAAAGGGGAAGTGCAACATCCATGTTACCCAATGGTTGAAATCCCAACCCCACCTCGAAGGGGATGTGGTTGGTTGAGCTATGTAGGGAACTATTGTGATTTTGTTGAACATAGGGAAGAATCTCATCCCATGTCCATGGATGCTTAGAATTTTACATGCACAAGATATTCACAATCATCGCATTGACGACCTCGGTTTCAACATCCATTTGGGGGTGGAAGGTCATGGATTTGGTGAGATTGGTGTCAAGTTATGACTAGAGGCTCAAAAATAATGTGATGAGGAACTGACTATCCATATCTAAGATTATGGTTTGTGGTATCCCAAAATGTACCGAAAATCATTTGAAGAAGAGCTTGGTGGTGACCTCTATTGTGATACTCTTCTTGCAAGCGACTAGAATCACCATCCTGGAAAATCGATCAATAACCACGAAAACATAGTCATTTCCTTGCTTGATTGAAGGAAGGCCTGAAATGTAGTCCATAAAGATGGTTTCCCATGGTCTATTAGGAGTAAGAAGAGGGGTGTACATGCCTTGTTTCTTAATGGTCGGTTTGGAAATGGCACGGGCCATGTAAGACCTGATATACTTGATGACATCCTATTGAAGTTTCGACCAATAGAAATGGTGTTGCAACATTGTCACTACCTTTTCTATGCCTAAGTGTCCTTCCACTCGACTGTAGTGAGCTTGCCAAATCATCTTCACTCTCTCGCTTGATGGAACGCAGACATGGCCTAGATGGAACACCAACATGTACTACAGATGAAAATCAATGATAGTTATGTTTGTGCCCAACATATGGTAGGTAGTGGCGAAGTCAGGATCTCTCTTGTAGTGTTGGGGGCATCCATAGATCTCATGTCCACAAGAGTGTAGCATTGTGGTTAGTGTGGAAACTGGAGGTCGACTAAGGAAGTCAACGACGCGGCTAATGCTCTTTGTCTTGTACTTGATGTTGAGATCGAACTAATGGAAGTATGTGGACCACTTTTGATGGAAATCATTCTTCAATTTTCCTTGTGTATACATGAACTGCAGAGGCTTATGATGAGTGTGGATGACTATCTCCTTCCCAAGAATATAATTTCTCCACTAGCGGCAAGATTTTATATTGGAGTACATTTATTTTTCATAAGTGGGGTACTTATGAAAAGTGTTTGATAGCATATTACTTTCATGGAAATCTTCTCTAAACCGACTAAAAATCTCACTTTCATGTTCATCACCGTCAATAACCAAGAACGATAACTCTAATGAACGTTGAAAAGGACCCAGTCACCTTCTCTGCCCTCACTTCCAGAAATCTACAGTACCGAATTTTCCATGTAAATCGTTGCAGGACCCAGCCACCCTCTCTAACCTGACTTCGACAAATCTAGACCACCGGATATTTATATTCAAAGTGATTTTGAATCTCTTAAGTAATAAAAATTTATTATTTGATAGAAATTTTATTTGTAACTTTGATAATAATATAAAATAAACTTTGGAATCATCGAATTATTATAATCATGTTTGTTTCTATTATCACTTCTTTTTCATAATTTACTTTTAGAATTAATTTAAAATCTTAACAAAATGTTAAAACCACCAATGAAATGAATTTATAAAATTTTATTTTACTAAATTTCAACTAAAATTGTCCAATAAAAAGTGTGTGTTTCTCACATCATTATGTTTTATGATGAACATATAAGTTAAAATAAATTAGTGAATTGAAAAAGAACAAAAACCAACTTAAGTGGATAACTCTCAAATAAGAATGCTTCACAACCACACTTATGAGGTTGCTCTTCTCTCTTTTCGCTAGAATAGAAATGATGCAAGTACAATGAAAGAGGCACTCTTCGTGGAGTGGCCTTTGACCTGTGGCCTGTATGGTTGCTACAAAATCTTTCATCCTGTGTTATGCTCATAGAATACCACTCTTTGATGTTCTTCTCAACTATGGAACAAGATACAATGAAAAATCATGGAAACCCCTTCTCCTCCTAGTGTCCCAGTATTTAACATAGCTCGATATCCATCTATGTTGAAATATTGTAACTTCAAAGAATATTCTAATTATTATCTTATATATCAAATCCAATTTTGTGAATTGATCATGTCAGGTCTTGTATAAGACCAATTCCCTTTTTTTGGATTGGTCGAACCATATTTATATGGTGGTATTTGTAAAGTCGACCCCTAGGGTTTATAAAGTGGTTTTAACCACTCTTGGAAGAAGTCAACCCTACTAATTGAAGAGACATAAGCCTAGTGCCTCCTCAACTAGTATTTATAAGTGAGGATGGCACCTCACTTATTCATTCAATAACTCACTCATCTAGTGCACATATTTTGAAGGCAATTGGAGTTGTAGGAGAAAGGAGAAGAGAGGTGCATGATCAGTGTTGGTTTATTCTTATCCTCTTTCTACTTTTGGGATGAACCAGGTTCAGATCTAAACAAGCTTCCAACAAATCCCTCTAAAACTATCGGCCCTCCTGGTAAACCAGAAGGGAACACAACACATAGAATGTGTTGCACAGTCTCACTCGAGATAGTTCTGGGGGTGATTGTAATGCTCATATGCTTACAGTTTAGGAAAGAGTGGGGATATGTGATTGCAATTCATCTTCTTAGGCCTTAATTTGGTTGTTCTTTATGTTATTCTTAATATTCATTAATCTTTTAAATCTATGCATGCATTCCAACAGATCTAACATATGGTAGATCTCATAGAATTATCCATTCTTAGTCTAACTACTCTCAGAAGGTAAGCCAAAAAAAAATCAGAACACATAACACAAGTGTTACCACAGTTCACCCCCTCCTGGGCTATGTCCACAAAGATATGGCTCTCAGGATCTTTTATTTTGGTTCTGCAATATATAGCGTTGCACGCATTGGAACTCCATTCTTACAATCACAAAAAAGACTCCATGAAATTTGTGAGGCTGACTAGATCTCACCAGGCTCCTCAGCCTACGATCTAACCCTCAAGGTATAGCTACCCTTTTCCCCTTCATTTGAATAACTTAGAAAAATGGTATCCAATCTTACAATAGCTTCCTTGACTTAACAGATCAAAACTTAGTAACAACAATAACAACCAAAACTGACTGACCAACGATGAACCCCGACCTAGACCTCCTAGGTATTTATTTATACTAATTCTCATCTCATCAATTGGTACAATCTCTTACAAAAACCCTAACCCTAATGAGGTTAGGATTTCCTGCATGTGACCCTTGCATGCTCTCCTCTTTTGCATGCGGTTTTTCCTAGCACGTGCTACTTTTCTTGCCATCTGTCTTTTTCCTTATTAATCTCTACCTTCCAAAATTGGTTTTTCCTCAAACTTGGCCCACGCCCAACATGCCCCAACACTAACATGTGGCTCGTCCTGAGCCACCTAGGCATTGCATGCTCCCACACTAGCCTCTACTTGGTTGTGGAACTTGTCTGCAAGTTCCCTTCCTCTTTCCTAAACCTGGAGGGCCTTCTCTGCGAGCGCTTCTAATGCTTGTGTTGTGATCTCCTCCTGGATCATTGCTACACACTTTCTATGTGCATGTGCCATGTTCCTCTTCTCCTCCTCCAATTGTGCAATAATTTGTAGTGCTTGCTCTTGAATAGGTTCCATCTATGCCTCTCTTTCCTTCTTTTGTGTTTGCATTTCTTTTAACTATGCCTACAACTTCTTCATGTATCTTGCGTTCCCTTCAGATGCTCTGTGATACTCATAGTTTTATGCCTCTGCTTGAGGTCCTAGATTGTTGCTCTTACTTTTCCTTATTTTTGGTCCCGCTATTGGACCTGTTCGTCTTCCTCTAGTATTGTCCAAAGTTGCGATGCTCTATCAAACAATCCCGTTGCTGAGCTAACCTATTTTTCCATCTCGTTGATTTGGCTTGTAGCTTCTTATTTCCTTTGTTCCTTTACCTCCGAGGGAGTTGTGGGGTTGAGTTTTTATTTAATTAATTGATCTCTTGCTGGTACTGATCGATTGTGTGTACAATCAATTCAATATTTTCCACTGTACTTTGTTCTACTGCTTGCACGCTAATCGTTATTTGGTTATATGTTATTATCAATTATTGCTATAACCTTTATGGGAGTTTCTTTTATTCCTTGGTTTCAAGCTTGACCTGACTGACTACCAATTCTAACACTTCCTTTCCATTCTTCGTATGCTGCAAGTTTATTGCATCTGTTTGTGCATGCGACTGCACCTCCGATACGACACTGACTTGAAGCTTGTATAATGACTTCGTTGGTATCCTTTCCAGTACCAACTCTACTTGTTTTAGATCCTTTAGTGGTGTCTGGGCTACCATCTCATCCATCTGCAACATGTTTGGTGTAACTGGGAAATTTGAGTTTGCCTATGCTATAGTTTGGATGGTATCCTTCTCACTCGACGTAGCCCTTGCCTTTACATCGGTTACTACCGGGAATGAATCTATTCCTTTTTCAGGTCTATGCATTTCTCTAATATGTTCTAAGACCTACCTTATATCAGCCATCTTGTCTTGAATTCGACCTCTTTGTTGTTGGGCGTCTTTTCCTATACTTTTTTTTCCATGAGGTTGGAGTCATCCTTGGTGATCATATACTATGGCAGTTGCTTGTGCACATTGGTCTTCTTGTGCTAACCCCTTTTATGTATTATTGGTTTCTTGGGTTGCGTTGTTTCCTGTGGGGTGGTTGTCGAGGGGGTTTCTTGTGTTGTTGTATCCCCCATTCCTTGTTCTCTTGGTGTTGGGGTAGTATCCTTTTTTCATGTCTGTGTGTCTTTCTTTCGAGCACTCCCCTTCTTATGTTTCATCGGCTTCCAACTTGGCTTCGGGTTTTTAGGCACAAATTTCTCTCCTGCAGGTGTGTTGGTTGACCCTGCATCTACCTCCGTACCCTTAGTAAATTCTTGAGTTAAGACTGAAATCCTCCATTCATCGTGCCAATACCTCATGGCCATTTCTATATCCTGGATCCCTACGTGCTTGGATCCACATATTGTGTCTTGTCTCTTTGAAGTTGGCTATTTCCCTGAATTGTGCGACCACGTCTAGATTTATTCTTCAAGAATTCACAATACTCTCTTGTATCTCACTGAAGTACCATGCAAAGGTACATGTGTTTCCACTTCTATTCTTCAGGTCCAAAGTGCTCCCCAAGGATGTGTACCGTGTTGCATGGGAATGACCTATCTGGGTAACAAATTGAGAGTATGGGGGCACCTTCCACCCGATTAATGCAATCAAAATAAATAACACTAAGTAGTGGAACTATGGTCCCAAGTACTGTGCGTATTTGAAGTCATCGAGGAACATGCTCAATAAATATGGAGCCTAGCTGAGTAGAGTGCCATTGGCGCACTGTGCTGCAGCTGCGATGACCCTAGCAGGGAATTCCTCCTTGTGGCATTTTCAGAGCATCTTGTAGGACATGAGTTTGGTGGCCATTCTCATTTTGCATCGTTTATCCTTTTGATAATGATCCCGCGTGAGCCCCTCTCTGTGACGTGCTTTTTCTTTATTTCCTCGTCTAGGGATTTCTCCTTTGTTTTTTCATCAATGTAATGCACGGGACTATCCCCCATAGTTGGCAGATCTGTGATGAATGGAATGAGTTCTACATCTATTGAAACAAGATCCTCCAACCATAATAATCCTTCATGGAGGACCGCCATAAAATTCTTGACACAATTTCTTGCCTCTTTCCCCCTGCCACAGTGTGGAATTCCTATCAAATTTGGAATGCTCGTGTTGGCAAATCTGACTGCCCATTGTTTTGGTTGTATAATTGGGTCACCAAAGTGGCCTATGCCTATGCTATCAAGGTATAGCTTCTATGCAAACTTTGGTAATTTTCTAGCATTGGCCACGTCATGGTATGAATACCACAGTCTTTCCATGCATCCTAGAAGGTTAGGCATGACCTGCACCCCCTCAGGAATGCACGATAGTACTATTGATGAGTCATCCTATCAGGGCAGTGACTATGCCATCATATTTTTTCACTTTCTTCTTGGAGGCTGACTTGAGGTCCCAACCTCTATTTGTCTCTTCTCAGCGTCAGATTCTGGTTGGTCGATAATATCTTCCACCAAACCCTCCTTCTTTTGTGCAGCCCCTGCTCTGTGTGGTTGTCTTGGTGCAACAACCTATGTTTGTACCATGGTGGCCCCATTTACTCTATGGGATCCTTCGGTCCTTGCAAGTATCTGTAGGTTTCCTGCATCTTCATCCTGTTAGCCCTGTGCGATTTCATGCAGATCGATGTCCATGGAAATTATTGTTGCGGCTCGTGTTTCTTCCTCCACTGATGTAGGGCTTGTTGGTTCTTCATGTGGTGAGGGAATTGCGTCATCATCGATGAATTTTCCCCTTTGGTTTCCATGTCTAGGTCTAGGTCTAGATTTTTCCATGCCTTTCCATGTCTAGGTATTGATATGTCTAGGTCTAGGTATAGGTCTTGACATGTCTAGGTCAAGGCCATTTCTTTCCTTGTAATGTAACAAAATTTATTTAGTGTGTGATATTCTAAGAGGGAGAGAGAAGAATACATAGAGGATGGGTAGAAAGAGAGATTGTACGAGAGTGTGAGAGTCAGAGAGAGGAAGACAAAGAGGGGGTGTAGATCAAGAGGAAGAAAGATAGTGTGAGGGGGGGACAGGGGAAAAAAAAGAGAGTGTGTGAGATTGAGGGAGAGGGAGATAGAGAGGGGACATAGAGAGATAGAGAGAGAAAGAGAGAGAGGAGGGGGGCAGAGAGGGAATGGGGGATATTCATGGAGAGAAAGGGAGGGGGATACAATAAGTGAGAAAGGGAGGGTTATATGAAAGAGGTAAGGAGAGAAGGTGGCTAGAGAAAATGAGAGGTTGAGAGTGAGATGGAGAGAGAGATGGAGGGGGTAGAGGGAGAGGGATGAGGGAGATAAGGGGAGGATGGAGAGATAAAACAATAGTATAATAGAGGTCGAGAGTGATATGTACAAAGAGAGAGGGAGTTAGAACAAGGGGAAAATAAAAAGAGGGGGGAGGGAGAGAGAAATAGGGGCATAGAGAGACAGAGAGAGTCAGAGTGAGCCTAACAACAAGGATAGAGAAAAACATGTGGTAGATGTAGGAGAGAAAGAGAGGAGAGATAGATGGAGGGAGGGCAAGATATATATGGAGGAGGGGATAGAGAGAGTGTGTGAGTGTGAAAGTGGGAGAGAGAAAGAAAGAGAGGGGGATGGACATGGAGTGTTTGTGTGTGTGTGTGTGTGTGAGAGAGAGAGAGAGAGAGAGAGGGAAGGGGGGTAGACATAGGTAAAGAGAGAAAAGGGGGATGAGTGGGGGGGAGAGAGGAAGTAGGATACAAAGTGAGGGGGAGATACAGGTAGATGTATGAGAGAGAGAGAGAGAGGAAAGGGGGGTAGATATATATAAAGAGAGAAATGGAGAGAGAGTGGAGGAGAGAGAGGGAGGGGGATACAGAGTGAGGGGTAGAGAGGATTACATGATAAGGTGATAGGAGAGTAGGGGGAGATAAGGGGATGGAGTGAAAGAGACAACAAGAGTAGAAGAGATCTTGAGAGTGAGATGGAGAGATAGAGGGATAGGGTAGAGAGAGAGAGGGAGGATGGAAAGAAGAGGAGGGAGGGAGAGAGCCAACAAGAGTAGAAGAGAGGTTGAGAGTGAGATGAAGAGAGGTATATAGGTGGGTAGAATGAGAAAGATAGAAAGAGGGATAGAGAGAGAGAGTGAGAGTGAGACTAACAAAAAATAGAGAGAGAGAGAGAGAGAGAGAGAGAGAGAGAGAGAGTTGAAGAGGGGGGAGATAGAGAAGAAGTGGGTGTGTGTGAGGCATGGTGAGGAAATTTCTAGTCCAGTTCATGGTATAAATATAGTTATGGGTCTTGACACGCCTTTCCATGTCTAGGTCAAGGCCATTTCTTTCCTTATCATGCCTTCCCTTGCAATGTACAAAAATTTCTAGTGTGTGAGAGTGTGAGAGGGAGAGAGAGAAATAAAACGAGGGGAGGTAGAGAGTGAGTGTGTTAGAGTATGGGAGGGAGAGAGAGGATGACATAGAGGGGGGATAGAAAGTCTGTGTGAGAGAGTGTAGGAGAGATAATGGGGAGGAGTAGATGTGGGTTTCCTGCATCTTCGACCTGTCGGCCCTGCGCGATTTCATGCAGATTGATGTCCATGGAAATTATTGTTGGGGCTCGTGTTTCTTCCTCCACCGATGTAGGGCTTGTTGGTTCTTCATTTGGTGAGGGAATTGCGTCAACATCGAAAAATTCCCCCCTTTGTGTGGTTTCTATTTCTAGGTCTAAGTCTAGGTTTGTCCATGCCTTTCCATGTCTAGGTATTGTTATGTCTAGGTCTAGGTATAGGTCTTGACATATCTAGGTCAAGGCCATTTCTTGCCTTGTGATGTAACAAACTTTCTTTAGTTTGTGAGATTCTGAGAGGGAGAGAGAGGAATACATAGAGGATGGGTAGAGAGAGAGGATGTATGAGAGTGTGAGAGAGGAAGACAAAGAGGGAGTGTAGAGAGAGAGGAAGAAAGAGAGTGTGAGGGGGGCACAGGGGAAGAAAAAGAGAGTGTGTGAGATTGAGGGAGAGGGAGATAGAGAGGGGGCATAGAGAGAGAGAGAGAGGAAGGGGGGAGAGAGGGAATGGGGGATATTATAGGAGAGAAAGGGAGGGGGATACAATAAGTGATAAAGGGAGGGTTATATGAAATAGGTAAGGAGAGAAGGTGTCTAGAGAAAAGGAGAGGTCGAGAGTGAGGTGGAGAGAGAGATGGAGGGGGTAGAGAGAGAGGGATGAGGGAGATAAGGGGAGGATGGAGAGATAAAACAATAGTATAATAGAGGTCGAGAGTGATATGGACAAAGAGAGAGGGAGTTAGAACAAGGGGAAAAGAGAAAGAGGGG
>ML793796.1:0-10796 GCA_009831015.1 Picea engelmannii
TCTTCATATCACATTAGCTTATATAAATGTTGAGTATAGATAATCTTTTTTTTCCCTCCCAAATAGAGTTTATTCTTTAAAACCAAGTTCCATGTAATGACAAACTCTTATCCAATATACATTAGAATCTCGTCGTCAATATTTTGAATAGGAAGAGCATCATCTCAACAATAATTTGTAATCTATACATTCACATTCTTTAATCCACAAAGTCTTGATTGTGTAATAAGAGTGGTAACTTTTAAAGAATCGACAACAAGGATTAAATATTTATCGATTTTGGATCCAAATAAAACATACAAATAATATAATTATTTGCATAAATGGATTCAACCATCGAAACTAAGATCAAACTCATGCTTGAAGTAATGACATTCTCAAAACCAATCATCCAAATTTACCTTAAAACATACACGGTGACAAGCATTTTGGACCCAACAACAAAATAATCAGTCATTTTAAAAGTCTGAGCATAAGATAAACAAGTCCCTTTGAATTCTAAATTATGCACAATTGAAACGAACTTTCAATCCGGCATACAATATTGAATTTTAGAGTCAAAACCCATGAATTAAAATATCTATGCATGTGTGTTTATTATCAGGACGAGAGTTCGAGACCCATCAAGTCAAGATTATCAAACATTTTTTTATATTGCCCAAAACTCAAAACTCGGACATAACCATAGTTCACCAATATTCTTTCTAAAATCATGATTTCATACTTAGCAAACATAGCGCAGAAACTTGAACCCATAAAAATCCAAAGTTGACTGAGGATATATGTATGCATATGACTAACAGAGTCCATGGTTAAAAATTTCAACAAAACCTAGATTGATAAAGCATCAGGCTTAATGAATGTACATGGGCCTGAACCTTGGGACAAAGCAAACACATACAAAGGGACCCAAGAAAAACTTTCTCAACACACCAACAATATATTCTAGATAACTCGAGCTGAGACAGGTAGGAATATTCATATCATACTCATTATGTTGTGGATAGTGAAAAGAACTAAGTCAAAACTCGAACCCATGTTTCTATTAAAGAAAACAACATTGACAATATTTTATGTTTGACATAATGAAAATTGAATGCGTGAATGCATGTAGTATGAAGGAGAACAATCAAAATCATTCGACACCTTGGATGAAAGAAGAAGGGAAGGGAGATGCATGCTTGAAACTAGTCCACACAAAGCCAATCTTAAAATCATAATTGCAAAATCCTCTATATTTGATGAATAAACGAGTTGGTGTGTGCATACCTTTGTCTAGGTGCTATAAATACTTGAAAAAAACAGTGTAATAGTTATGGAACCATCAAAGCCAAGCTTTTTTACCAAACTGCTACTACAACACTTCTCTAACGATCCAAATGAAAAATGAAATGGCCAAAACTCAATATCGAGGGTGGTATACATAGAATGTGGGTGTCAATGCCCACGTCCTTGTGACTTGAATGCATGGGAAACTACGACATCATGTCTATTACCATATACAACAAACCCTCTGCTAGGTTAGATTTCCACTTCAAACAAGTGAAATGGAAGTCAATCACAGACCAGAACGAATGCCATGTATGAAGGGGAACCCACCAACTCACAATTATCAATTTGTTACGACTAAATTACGGCTCAAATAAGTGATTATGGTTTAGTCATGTCATGTTTACCATTTAAACCCACAATTATAACATATCACATATGCAATCTATTAATATATGTCGATTTGAACACCCAACATGTACCAAAACTCGAATGATAGCCCAAAACAATATAAAATATCATCGAAATCAAAGTTACCATGTGTTATATGAAACCTGATCCTACATCCTTTACACATATCATATGACATAGTATTTGTAATATAAAGTTCGAAACAACCTTTGAACATATGATATATACACAATTTTTTTTTGCATGTTGAACAATATCACTTGTGGTTATAATGATCAAAGTGACCCATTAAAATTGTAATGAGACCCTTCTTTGTATAGGTATGTAACATTGTCTCATATATATAGAAGAAACCCTAACTTATTTTAGAAATCAAATGAGACATATGTAACATTGTCCCATATATAGAAGAAGCCAATAAAATTAGAAGGACATACAATTATCAATGTCCAATCACTTAATTGAGAGTTAGTAACGCAATTGAGAATTGATAAATACATTTTTGGTTAGCGCAATTCTTCCAACTCCTTGCTAAATACAATGAAGGGCATCAACATTGCTGCCTCTACCATAGGTGGCTCAGAAAATAAAGAGCAGTTCAAGATTGCAGATGCCATTAAGGAAGTTGGGAAGTTGGCAGAGTTAAGGTTACTGTACCAGCATCCTAGATTCATTTAATCAGGAAATAACAGCCTACTTTGAAGTTAACACAATGCCAGTGCACAGAGAAATCTCACATAATGTTAGTTCCTCTTTTATTTTTCTACAGTTCTAAAATCTTAAATCTTGACTCCAGCAGTGGAATCTGATGGGGGTGCGTTTTTTCAACTTGAAAGCATTTGCGGTCACTGCAGAACAGTTTAGGCCGTTCAACGTTGTTCTTGATGACGTACAGCGCTGTTGAAGCACGAAATGGAAAATATGACACGACTATTGATATCATTTTTGTCTTCATAATGTTGTTTCGCAAGTGTACCTGGTAACGAGGCAATTTGTCGCAATGATTTTCACGATTAATGAAAATGCATCACGAGGTTTCATATTAAATTTTCAAGATGAAGCATGGTATTTGTTTAACCATATAATAATATATATTTTATTGAATTTAACTTCTCACGGATTTATTATACCTCAAAAAGACATGGGAATTAGATTTCAATAGATAATTTGAATTTGACATCATCAGTATAATACTGTATTAGAATTACATTGCCATGGTTAATTTAACAATACTACATACCATCTGTTCTCACCATAGCATCATCACAGTTGTATAATGAAAAATTAGTGTAAAACTGGATAAACAACTCTATACTTTATTAGATCATGTAAAAACATGACATACATTATATATATATATATATATATATATATATATATATATATATATATATATAATTTTTATTTTTTTATTTATGTTTATTTGAGATTTGTAAGATTTGTTTTCATTGTTATTTTAAAAAAATTTAATATAATTATTTATTTGTTTTATTTGGAAATTTAATGAGTTATACAATATTTATGTCATCTTAGGATAAGAAAACAAATAAAACTATTTACATAAAATAGGGTGTTAAATTGTAATGTCCCTTTCCAAATAGGAGCTCCACAGAGGAGGTTTAATGGTCTAAACCGCCCCGTTAGACTATAGCCAGGGCCAGAAAAGGGGTAAACAGGGTTACTAGAGGTCACTCCAGTCAAAGGTGTTATGTTTGGAAAGTGACATTGAGCTAAAAATGGTTAAAAGCGTTTTCAAGTCATTATGAGCTAAAAATAGAACAAATGAGCTAAAATTATAAGTCAACAGTGAATTAGGGTTTCAGCAATGAATTAGGGTTTTGGAAAGCTATAAGAGAAGAGTCAACAACCTAATTCATGATTATGCAGATTATGACTTGTTATTGAGGAGAGAGGCGCATCTCAGAAGAGATAATTCAGTGGATTCCAGGAGGAAGACACCAGTTGGTTGATTTTGGTGTTGAGAGACACACCCAAGTCACCAGGAAGATTACACAGGTCATCAATCATTCTTCAACAATAGTTACGCAGGGTCCAGCAGCAAGGGCACACTTATCAAGGGTGAGGGTGCATCTCTTGAGGAGGTTAAGTGGATAGACTTGTCCCATCCAGGAGGAGTTCATAGATTCACCTCTGACCCAGATGAGAGGAAGGCAAGGCACATCTTTTTCCTAATTCCTCGTTAGATTCCGACAGAGGAATCATCTAGGGCGCATTTTCCATACTTGGAAGTGCGACACTTTTGGCAGACACATTCGGGGTTCCCGAGCGAGCATCAAATCAGATTTAGGGAAACCCTTTCGATCCATTTCCCAGTAGACCAAGGTGATCATTTTGAGATACATCTCAATCGATTCCGACGGTGGAATCACTAGGGCGCATTTTACCAGTGGGAGAGGGGCGCATTCCCCCAGGGGGATCCATCTGGGGTCCAGACCCACCAGCATAGGGGCCGGTCAGTTACCAGGCCTGAGAGCTAGAGCAAGGCGTACCATTTGGGACAATTTCCAGGACATTCCGAGAGGTATATCCGCCAGGGTGAACTTTCCAGACTTCTAGCAGTTACCATACGAGTTGCCCTAGTTCTAGCTCATCCATTGATTTCACAGCGCTCATCTATTATCGAGTATTATCATCTAGTTTTCTTATTGTATTTCGGCTAAGATCCTTTTGTCTTTTGATCTAGCTGAGTGATTTATTTTATTTAGCTGTATTCGGCCTTTGTACTCCACAGAGATATCATAATATAAACTTTGCAGTCCTTTGTCACATTTGTTATTTGTATGATCATTTATATGTTGTAAACGATTAATACTACACACACATTAGCAACGTTTCCTAGACTAGCCAAGTTAGGAACATTACAGTGGTATCAGAGCTTTAGTCCTGCCAGCCTGTGACTAAAGATGATGAGTGCAGCAGAAGACCTAAAGGGTCGTGAACACATAGGTGACGAATATGTCACTTACAACAGCCATAGGGAAAGAAGGTCTAGGCTTGACTTTCCTCCTTTTCCTCCTAGCTCAGAGAAAGATGAAGAGGCACACAAAGAAGTAGAGAGAAGGGCAGAGCGTGAGGCTGAGCACAAGGCAAAGAGGATGCTAGGAGGCAAAAATGAGTGACCATAGGGCAATGGCAAGCCCCCCATGGAACCAGAGACAACTTTCATGCAGGTTATCAACGATATGTTATCTAGTCAGCGGACCATGTCTCAGTCCTTGGCACAGGTGGTTGATAGATTGGCTAGAGTGGGAACCCCAGACACACAAGCCCCGCATACAACATAGGGGAACTCATGAGAAGGCAATAGACCCCAGTCACCCACTCGCACATACACCTCTATGAGTAGGATTCCTAGACCCTTGTTTCTCAGTTTCCAAAGGGCACCCCTAGTAGCAACACAATCGTCGATAGCACAGAGGTCGCCCACTCATGCCGAGGACATAGCAGAGTATTAGAGGGAGTACACAACATTGGGTCGTGACTTCCATCAGGACATGACCCTAGTCGAGTACTGTGGACTCAGACTCAGGAACCGTCCTAGAGAGCCACATAGAGAAGGACCACAACAACAGCAGGGGCATAACATGGATTTCATTTGAAAAGTTGGTAAAATATCCATGCCTTCTTTCTACGGATCGTCCAAATGCACCACGAGAGTTTGGGTATAGAATCTAGACACATACTACTAGCTCAATCAAATGACCGAGACAGAGGCCATCAATTTCGTGGCCTTACACTTGGAGGGTGAGGCACACAAGTGGTGGTATCATGGATTGGTGACATTGGGTCACAATCGCATCACTTCCTATAGGGAGTTCACAGAGAGGCTCATGGACAGGTTTGATAGGAGGGATCCCGAGATCCACTTCAGGGATCTATCCCAGTTGAGACAAATTGGCACAACAGAGGCGTTCATCACGGATTTTAAGTGGGTAGTCATGGCAATGATAGATATATCAGAGCCCAGGTTGATCATGTTATTCACAGAGCCTTTGAGAGGATGGGTGAAGGCATACAAGCCTCCCACCTTGCAGGATGCCCTCCTTCGCACTCGAGATTTGGCAGAATCAGTGCTAAAGACTAAAACCTTTTCCAAACCCTTTGTACCCCAGAAGGATAGAGACATGAAGCCATTCCAAAGAGAATGGAAGGGCAAGGAGAAGTTGGATGATGAGACTAGGTGAGAGCTTATGAGGAAGAATCTTTGCTTCAACTGCATAGACCCTTGGGTCCCAGGCCACAGGTGCATGGGCAAGGGAGAGATTCATTATATTGAGGTGGCAACAGACAATGTGGACAGTGAGGAGGAGGAGAAGGACAATGGATCCACTAGCTCAGAGGAGGAGTCAACATAGGTAGAGGAGAAGCCTCCTCGTAGACCACCGACACCGACAGGAGCCCATCCTCCAGTAGTCCCACAGCCGCCTGAGAAGGCTAACAGGAGGAAACCAACAAAGAGAGGAGTCATAGCAACCCTTTCTAGTGTTCCCAGGTATGATACCCTCCGGATCAGAGGGACTATTTAGGGGCAACGAGCAATCGCCCTGATAGATGGTGGGGCCACCCACAACTTCATCGACGCTTCACTAGTATCAAGACGGGCACTTCAAACAGAGGAGTTTGAGGGGTTTGATGTTGGAGTAGCAGATGGCCACACAATGGAGTGTCTAGAAAGAGTCCTAGACTTGGAGGTAAAGTTAGGCAACTAAACAGTGAGAGACACATTTTATGTGGTTGACCTATCTGACACAGATGTGGTGTTGGGATTCTAGTGGATGATTACCTTGGGAAAAATCACCACCAATTACCAAACCTTGGAGATGGGATTCAAAGACCATGACAGGAAAAAGGTTGTTCTAAGAGGTATGTCGACAGGAGCACCTAGGAAATTTTCAGCCAAGAGGATGGAGAGGATATTCAAACATGGGGAGATAGCATATGCCGTCGAGTGTTTGATCACTATGCGGAAGGATTCAGAGGGTCGAAAACAGTATCATACAGAGATCAATAATTTTTTGGGACGACATCAACAGGTTTTGAGTTGATTCCACCAGGGAGACCATCTGACAGGGGGTTTGAGCACACCATTGAGTTGGAAGAGGGGGCCAAACCGATGATCACCCCCCCCTATCGTCATCCTAGGAGGTTCAAGGATGAGATAGAGAAGGCAATCAAGGAATTGCTAGCGATGGGACACATCAGACCAAGCAACAACCCATTCGCTTCTTCAGTTTTCTTAGTTATGAAGAAGGATGGCACCATGAGGATGTGCATTGATTACCAAGCCTTGAACAAGAAAACCATCAAGAAACGATATCCTATCCCACACATTGATGAGTTGATGGATGAAATGCATGGGGAAGTTTTCTTCTCAAAGATTGATCTACACTCTGGGTATCACCAGATCAACATCCAAGAGCAGGACATAGAGAAGATGGCATTTCGATGTCACTTTGGACATTTCGAGTTCCTAGTTATGCCATTTGGGATAACCAATGCACCCGTTACGTTCCAGTCTTGCATGAACCACATATTCAGGGATCAGTTGAGGAAATCAATCTTGGTTTTCTTCGACGACATCTTGGTCTACAACAAGACATGGAAGGAGCATATGAGGCACTTGGATGAGGTATTGAGCATCATGAAGGCACAATCATTATATGCCAAAGAGTCCAAGTGTGAGTTCGGTATGACAGAGATGCTTTACTTAGGCCATATCATTAGTGCACATGGGGTATAGGTGCACCAGGAAAAGATCAGGGCCATTCTAGACTGGCCAACGCCCAGGAATGTAACGGAGTTGAGGAGTTTCTTCAGGTTGTGTAGCTATTACAGGCGGTTCGTTCGGGGTTTTTCTCATCTTGGAGCACCATTGAAAGATATTACCAAGCATGGGGCTTTCATTTGGACCGAGGAATCACAAAAATCCTTTGATCACATGAAGGAAGTCATGAGCACTTGTCCAGTGTTGGCATTACCAGACTTCACCTTGCCATTTGTACTAGAGTGTGACGCATCCGATGAGGGTATCAGGGCAGTTTTGATGCAGGGAGGACACCCCATTGTATTTGAGAGAAGGAAGCTCATTCATCCAGAGAGGTTGTACTCAATTTATGACAAGGAGATGTTGGCAATCATGCATGCCTTGACCAAATTCAGACAATATTTGGTGGGCAACAAATTTGTGGTCAAGACAGATCACAACAACTTGAAGTATTTCCTTGAGCAGAAGGACCTCAGTGAGCGCTAACAAAAATGGTTCATGAAGGTACATGCATTCGAATTCGACATAGAGTATGTCAAGGGGAAGAAGAACATTGTGGCTGATGCACTATCAAGGAGACCTGCGACATGTTCTTTGATGGAGATTTCAGCAAATTGGAAATCCTACTTGTTAGTGGAATATTCCAAGAACAAGTTCTCTTGTAAGGTGATGGATGGATAGATACAGGATGACAGGTATAGGGTCATTAACGATGTAATATTCTACAAGGATAGAGTCTACTTGGTGCCAGATTCAGGGCTCAAGAATAAGATCCTCACAGCAGTTCATGATTCACCACTAGCAGGCCATCAGGGGTTTTTCAAAACCTACAGATAGATCAGGGAGAGGTTCTCATGTAAGGGCCTCAAATAGGACATTATGAGACACGTCAGTGAGTGTGTGACTTGCCAGCAAAACAAGTAAGAGCATGCTCTTCCAGCAAGGTTACTTCAACCACTCCCCATTCCAGAGCAGAAATGGGAGAGTATATTGATGGACTTCATCACAGGCCTACACAAGGTCCAGGGTAAGGACTGTATCTATGTAGTGGTCAATAGATTGAACAAGTTTTCTCACTTCTATGCCATACTGACAGAGTACAACACAGTTCAAGTAGCTGATCTATTCTTCAGGGAGGTCTTTAGATTTCATGGGTTGCCGAGGAACATTGTCAGTGACAGGGACAGTCGGTTCATGGGGACATTCTGGATAGAGTTGTTTTTTTTTGGTGGGGACAGAGCTGACACCTAGCACCAACTATCACCCTCAAACAGATGGGAAGACCGAGATTGTCAACAAGTTGGTTGAAGGATATTTTAGAAACTATGTAGGTGGACAACAGAGAACATGGGTAAAGTGGCTACATCTAGGAGAGCATTACTACAACACCACTTTCCACATGTCCATTCGTATGACACCCTTCCGAGCGTTGTACGGATATGATGCTCCCACTTTGGTAGACTTGGTTTTCAGGGGGAGCATAGCTCCCAAGGCCAAGGATTGGATCATAGAGAGTTAGGAGATTCTCAAGTTGCTGAAAGAGAACCTGCAGATGACACATAACCGACAGAATATGAGTGCGGACAGGCACATGATAGAGCACAGCTCTGAGGTTGGGGATTTGGTTTTCTTGAGACTCCAACCTTATAGACATTCATCTCTGAAGAAGAGTGGAGCTGAGAAGCTGAAGCCCAGATTTTATGGCCCTTACAGGATCATGCGCAGTAGGCGAGGTTTCTTATGAGTTAGAGCTTCCAGAGGGGAGCAAGATTCATAATGTGTTCCATGTATCTTGCCTCAAAATGGTAGTGGGACAATTCATTATCACATTAGAGGAGCTTCACCTATTGGATGAGGAGGGACAGTTGGAGTTAGTTCTGGAGGAGGTTTTGGAGTTTCGGGAGCGGAAACTGAGGAGCAAGGTCATCAGAGAGTGTTTGATCAGATGGGGAGGGCTTCCAATAAAGGATGCTACTTGGGAGAGCAAGCAGGTGTTGCAGCACCTTGAACTGGTATTTCTTGAGGACAAGCAATTTCGGGAAGGGAGGACTGTAATGTCCCTTTCCAAATAGGAGCTCCAAAGAGGAGGCTTAATGGTCTAAAATGCCCCATTAGACTATAGCCAGGGCCAGAAAAGGTGTAAACAGAGTTACTAGAGGTCACTCCAGTCAAAGGTGTTATGTTCAGAAAGTGACATTGAGCTAAAAATGGTTAAAAGCGTTTTTAAGTCATTATGAGCTAAAAATAGAACATATGAGCTAAAATTAGAAGTCAACAGTGAATTAGGGTTTCAATAGTGAATTAGGGTTTTGGAAAGCTATAAGAGAAGAGTCATCGACCTCATTCATGATTATGTAGATTATGACTTGTCATTGAGGAGAGAGGCGCATCTCATGAGAGATAGTTCAGTGGATTCCAGGAGGAAGACACGAGTTGGCTAATTTTGGTGTTGAGAGACACACCCTAGTCACCTGGAAGATCACATAGGTCTTCCATCGTTCTTCAGCAGCATTTATGCAGGGTCTAGCAGCAAGGGTGAATTTATCAAGGGTGAGGGCGCAACTCTTGAGGAGGTTAAGTGGATCGACTTGTCCCATCTGGGAGGAGTTCAGAGATTCCCCTCTGACCTAGTTGAGAGGAAGGCAAGGCGCATCTTTTGCCTGATTCCTTGCCATATTTCGATGGAGGAATCATCTGGGGCACATTTTCCAAACTTGGAAGTGCGACACTTTTGGTGGACACATCCGGGGTTCCCAAGTGAGCATCATATCAGATTCATGGAAACACATCCAACCCATTTCTGAGTAGACCAAGGCGATCATTTTGAGATACATCTCAGCCGATTCCGACGGTGGAATCACTAGGGCGCATTTTTCTAGTGAGAGAGGGGCACATTCCCCCAAGGGGATCCATCTAGGGTCCAGACCCACCAACAGAGGGGTCGGTCAGTTACCAGGCCTGAGAGCTAGAGTAGGGCGCACCATTTGGGACAGTTTCCAGGACATTCCGAGAGGTATGGCCGTCAGGGCGAACTTTCTAGACTTCCAGTAGTTACCATACGAGCTGCCCTCATTCCAGCTCATCCATTGATCCCGCAATGCTCATCTATTATCAGGTATTATCATTTAGTTTGCTTATTGTATTTCGACTAAGATCCTTTTGTCTTTTGATCTAGCTGAGTGATTTATTTTATTTAATCGTATTCAGCCTTTGTACTCCGCAGAGATATCATAATATAAACTTTTCAGTCCTTTGTCGCATTTGTTATTTGTATGATCATTTATATGTTGTAAACAATTAATCCTACACACACATTAGTAGTGTTTCCTAG
>ML793796.1:12293-25327 GCA_009831015.1 Picea engelmannii
ATTTTTTTTTGGTGGGAGTGGCAACTCTAGCATACATGTTTATTGAGTTGGTTTCCTCATATTTCAATTTGGGATGAAAAACCTAGAGGTTCGGTCTGCAAATACATAAAAACCTCCATTTTTATGAATTCCTCTCCATATCTCTATTTTTGACATTATTTTTCTATAGGCTACATAATTCAGTTATTGACGAAACTAAAAAAATACACAAAGTTGGTTGTGCAGATTCCAAATATACAATTTTTTTAAAAATTAATAACATTTACTATTTTTAATATATTTTTGTCTTGACATATTTCAAAACCCTAGAATACATACCTTTCTTCTTTCTGCTATAACTTTTTGTCCACTTAACTATTTCTCAAATGAGTTATATGCAACACTGGAGGAGATATATATTTATGATCTAGAAAAAAAGAAATTGTTTTGATCATGTTAAGACTCTCTTAGCTTGCACATTAAAAGACGTTGTAATTTCAGGGATATGCTAACTTTGATAATTTTAAAAAATATATAAAATTGATATTATAAATTTCCAAAAAATACACGATACAAGAAAAATGGATTCTCTACAAGTATACAATATGTCATGAGAGATCATCATTAGCTTGCACTCACCCCCCCTCCTCATTAGTTTGAAACTAAACCCCTGCTCACCAGGTTTGAACCTATGTCCTCATGAAGACCAAACCCTACACAAACCAATTAGTCTACACCTCATCAATATATATTTTTTCTTTTCTATTTTTATAGTAGATTTTAGATATATAGATCCATTTTAACCTAACAACTCCACACACAATAATTACCTATATTTCTTTTTAGGTAAAAAAAGAACATGGATATGCACAATAATTCAATATTCCTCCATCTATGGAATTTGCATTGCCTACCCCCATCACTATTATAATGAACGTCAGGTCAATTTTAGCTTTGAAACCATAATAAAGTTTGAATTAAGAAAAACACTAAGTTTAAGTTACTTTCACTGCGCAATCCCAATCCCAATCCTTATTGTGCATAAAATTTCCTATATTGTGGTTTTGTACATTATTTTTCGGGGCTTATGTTAATTTTTAAAATTAAAAGTTATAAACAATATAAAACAATGTGGTGATCAAATTGTTATCACAAAAATGGACACGATTCTTCGTGTCATTTACTAGATCTCACCTATATGACCAATTTGGAGTTATACAAGTTATCTTTGTGTCAAATATCAAACTTTCATGGTTTATCAAACTTTCATAAACCATGAGGACTTTCAATACGTGTAGCAATAATCTCCTTTAGCTATGCAACACCATGATTTGGCCTGAACAAATTTATTGGTATTGTTTTATCCTACTCTCTTCTATTATTCTCACGACTTTCATCATTGCCTTAGTTGGTCTCTTACAATGTAGGATATGGAATTTTAATATCTAATTTGAGTTACCATAGTCCTAATTTTATTCACTTATTATATTCAAAATGAAAATATTATTTAGATGGTGTATGTGTTCCTTGGCATGTTGAAATTTATGGGTTCAAACCTCTAGGAAATGGCAAAAAAATAGAGAGGTTTTAGTTACATTGAATTTTCATTTTCATATACGATCACGATTCCCCACAATATACATCAATCTACCCTTATATCCCTCCCTATTCTATAGTGTATTAACCCAGGTATGCATCTTCTCTCCAAAGGGATTTTTTTGAGGATGAAAACGCTATTGTGCAGGAAGGTGAAGTATAATTTAAAGTCTTTTTGATATTTATGTATTAGAATCTTTTATATAACAAAAAGTTACATAGATAATTATGAGGCTTTTTCTAATTTACAAATGTGAATATATAAACTAATTTGTATTGCATTTTATCTAATATTTTCATTACATTTTATTTAATATTTTCTCGATCCCACCCTCATATATGTAGGAGTGGGGGAAATATTAGATAAACTGTATTATCTCATATATATGAGGGTATGGGTGGGGAGAAATATTAGATGAGGATGGAATGAGGAAATATTAGATAAAATGTATTACCTCATATACATGAGGGTATGGGTGGGCGGAAATATTAAATGAGGGTAGATAAAATGTATTGCCTCATATATATGAGGGTATGGGTGGGGCGAAATATTAGATGAGGGTGGAAACCCTCATCTAATATTTCCCCACCTTCATATACCCTCATATATATGAGGGTGAAGGTGAGGGTGAGGGTGGGCGAAATATTAGACAAAATGTATTAATATTAGATGAGGGTGGGGGTGGACTAATATTAGATGAGGGTGTAATACATATTATCTAATATTTCCCCCACCCCCACCCCCACCCCCACCGTCACCCTCACCCTCATATTATCTATTATATGAGGGTGAGGGTGAGGGAATATTAGATAATATGTAATACATTTTATGTAATATTTCCCCACCCTCATATATGAGGCTTCCTCTAATTTACAAATGTGAATATATAAACTAATTTGTAATTGACAAAATGGTGTTAGCATACAAATTTGTCCAAGACCTATAGATTAATGAAATAGTGTTGTCATACAAATTTGTCCAAACTACCATTTAAAATATTATCTTTATGATTTTATAACTAATTTTTTTTTTTATTAAAACTTTATATTCTAAAATATTACTAAATTTTTTAATTAAAACTTTATTTCCTATAGCATCAATAAATTACTTCATTTTGAATATAACATTATACTCCACCTCTCCCATTTATTAAAATTTTATATTCTAGCATATTACTAAATTTTTTAATCAAAACTTTATTTTCTATAACATCAATAAATTACTTCATTTTAAATATAACATTATACTCCACATCTACCATTTTATGTATTCATTTCTAATAGCTTTTCTTTTCAAAGGGATACTAATAGCACAATCCTTCTTACACATTTACTAGACATTGTAATTGTAATTAGTTTGGTAACCATTTATGTGGCTTGGCATAAGACGCTTACATATATAGTAAATTGCATTCCACGTCCCCTTTGAAGTTGGAAGGTAGCTTTGAAATTGTAAAGTGAGGTAACCTTATGTGGCTTGGTATAATACCATTGCATAAATATTATATTATCTTCCATGTGCCCTTTGAATGTAACCTAAAACATTATCATATTGGTGATTGCCATATTATGATATTACATGTATTACCTATTCCTCACACCCCCTTTGTAAAACATACGATTAATACAATAGTTACACACATACATTGTTTTTTCTCAAACAATTCATGTACATTTGGGATGCTTTTTCTTCCTTCGGTTAACCTTGTTCATTCTATGATGTCTTTGTTGTTTGCATTATCCTTTGTGTTATTGCGAATGCTAGTCACATTGTTTGCAAGTTATCAATATGTTTTGAATGTTTTAAAATTTCTTTATGTTTGTTATTTTATGTTTTAAAAATAATTGTAAATTAGTGGAATTGTGGTTATGGAATAAGATAAAATTTTATTTTTAGATTTTTGTGGTTCTTGTTTGATATAGTCATGAAGTTTTGTGTTATAATATTTTTAGAGAATTGTGGAACAAGAAAGATTAGGATTAGAAAAGATTAGGATTAGAAGATAAAAAAGAAATTATGATATTATAAGAAGGTGATTAACCCTAATCTATGTTTAAAGAAGAAAATCAATATTGTTAAAATAAAAACTAACTTTCAAGAGTTCTCTAGTTAAAATAAAAACTAACTCTCACGAGTTTCCTAGTTAAAATAGAGATTTACCATTTTTGTGACATTAAGAGGGTTGAAAATGAAAAACATTTTCTCTTTAAATGTCCTACATAGACTCACTTTAAATCACAATTTACTAACTTTCAAGAGTTCTCTAGTTAAAATAAAAACTAACTCTCGCGAGTTTCCTAGTTAAAATAGAGATTTACCATTTTTGTGACATTAAGAGGGTTGAAAATGAAAAACATTTTCTCTTTAAATGTCCTACATAGACTCACTTTAAATCACAATTTCAAAATATTTGTTACAATGCCCACCTTCCTAACATTTTAATTCATCAAGACTATGGTAATACACGAACGCTCCTCTTAAAGCTTTTTAAGCACAAAAATAAATTCTTTAAAGTAATTTCAATAACTCCTTACCTTTTTTAAGGTTCAATAAACCAAATCTAATCACTGAACCTTAATCACCATTAATCATTACCATATATATATATATATAGACTTTACCAGTCAAATCGTTGGGCAGAGGGGGATTCCTTGTCCCACAAACAAGGGGGTCTCATACACCAATTTGATATGTTGACTTGACCGTGACCTTAAAAATAAATTATTATTATTATTATTATTATTATTATAATATATATGAAATGAATGTTTAAAATCAATATTATTTAATTTATGTAAAAAATATGCATTGAAATAAATCTAAAACATATTAAAAATAATATTATTTATTTATTTATAATGTATATATCATGAATCAATTAAAGAGATATAATTCCCTATGGTGTTGGCCATTCTCTTTTTATCCCGGCCATGATGATATTGTACCCGGCCATTCGAAAATGAAAGCATGCTCGGCTTGTCCTCCCATCCGAAAGAAGATAGTCTATGGGCCGGGGTGAGGGAAGGATATCTATAGTTGCATGCTCTTCTAAAACATATTAAAAATAATATTATTTATTTATTTATAATGTATATATTATGAATCAATTAAAGAGATATAATTAGATGAGAATCACAAATTTAAAATTAAATAAAATTTATAGTATTTAAAAAATTAAAAATTTAATTAATTTTTTTTTTAATTTTAAATAAATAACATTGAAAAATATTAAAAAAACTATAAATAAATATTTTATAAATAAAAATATTTAAAATATCAAAAAATTATTTAAAAAATATGATTATTAAATGTAATTAGATTCTTGTTAACCTATGTGTAAACATACAAATTATTGTATTAGAAGTAGTCAATGCTTTATAATCCAGTATAATGGAAAATAACCAAATACTATACAATCATACTGAAAATAACCAAATACTATACAATCATACTAAAAATAACCAAATACTATACAATCATATGAAAAATAACCAAACACTATACAATCTAATATGATGGAGATATTGCGATTTATGTCGCTAATGCTTACATATCAACTTTAAAATAAATTATCTTTATAGGTATTAAATTTGAATTAATTTTATGTATATACAAGTTTGATTTTACATGTATACACACAATTTTGATATATGTTAAATATATAAATTAAAAATTATATACAAATTTTCAAAGTTTTTTTTTTTTTATAAAAATAATATATATTTATTTTTGTTATTACTTTTTATTTATATTTTCTAAGAACAAAAACAAAATAATACTTTATACCATTCAAATTATTAACTTTTAACCATATAAAAATGATACTATATTTTTTAATAAAAAAAAATAATTATCTATGCAGTTCAAATCATTAACTTGTAATAAAAACAACTCACTATACTAGGTTAAAATAGTTGTAATAAGAACAATTCACTATACTAGGTTATATCTATTTTAAGTCCACTTTATATTATATTTTTTAATTCAATTTTATATTATATTTTTCAATTCAATTTACATGAGAGGAACTTGTTAAAATAGTTGTAATAAGAACAATTCACTATACTAGGTTATATCTATTTTAAGTCCACTTTATATTATATTTTTTAATTCAATTTTATATTATATTTTTCAATTCAATTTACATGAGAGGAACTTGTTGAGCAACTCTCTATTCCTCTTTATAAGGTTAGTCTCCATATTTGTTAGCCTTCACAAGAGGAAAAAAAGTTACATGTAAAATATAATTGAGTTTCCCATGTTTTTTTTTTTTTTTTGACAGAAACGAGTAGCGGATTTTATATTAGATGTGGACTGGCCACTAATCGGTTACAGATTGGCAGGGCTTCACTGAGCAGCTGCCTACAATAAGCTAAAATGCACTATTAGGATTTCCAGAATTAACAAACACCCCCGGAAACGGTTCAGATACTTGAAACCAGACTTATTTTAAAGCCTTGGCTTCTATACAAAATGCCATGATGCTTGAAAGGGTAGAAATCACTGCAGGCCCAGAGGCTGACTACTCTTTGGGGTCCTTCCCCCATTTGATGTTTAGCTTGGACATTTTTCCTTCAAGTTGACCGATCCTTTCCTCAAATTCATCTTTTGGGCTTTTCAGCTCCTGGTGTAGCTTGCCAAGCTCCTCTGTGAATCCAATTTTTACTGTAGAGATATCCTGCTCCAATTGCTCCAATCGCCTACCTGCCTCCGTGTCTAAGTTCTCCAGGAAATCAAGTTGATACTGGAGTGCCTGCTTCAGTTTTTCCAGCGTCTCATCGAGCTGCTTCAGTCGCTCCTCTACAGTGAGATTCCGGCTGGAACTCGCAGCCATCTCTCCTCCTCTTTCTCTCGTGCTCTGAATCCTCTCCTTCTGCTCTCTCCACGGCTGAGAATGGGTCTGCTCTCGGACTGAGGGCACAAGCGAATTTAATCTTGCTCTCCCTTCTTTCATCATTTCGTCCATCGATGTTTTCCCCAAGAGGTATGGGGGATGATCTTGCTGTCTCCTTTGTGCATGTGAACCGATTTTTTGGGCCGCCCTCTGTTCGAGTTGTACAGTCTCGCTCCCCTGCATTGGCTGAGTCCTGGCACTGTCTATTCCTTCCCCTTCTTGCAACTTGCATGGGTTTTCATTTGGGCGTGAGGGAGGGTCATGGTAGATCCACCATGGAGAGTTGGCCGTTTATGATCATGCGTCCTTGTGCCAGCACAGCGCCCCTATTTGCCTCCTCGTCCGCATCTTTATTCAGCTCCCGCAGGACATGGTACACTTGGAATGAGTCAAGACCTTTAAGGAGTAGGCGAATTCTGGCCAGCAAGTTATTGAGTTGTGCACTTTGAGTTTTTGTAGAGCGGGCTATAGCACTGATTAGCATGCGGGAGTCTCCTATGATAATCAAATTTCGGATTCCATTACTTCTGGCTTGGTACAGGCCTTGCCATAGTGCCATTGCTTCTGCATGGTTGTTGGTGGCGATGCCTAAGCCAATCGCGTATCGCACCATGACTTCTGCATTTGGCTTCACAATTATTCCTCCTCCTCATGCTTGACCTGGGTTTCCCTTTGAGGCTCCGTCAAAGGACAGGATGTGGGTTTTCCTTTCATTTTTCCAATTATCGAATTCACTCCTTCTTGTCCTTATTTCCCAGTGCTCTTGGGTTGTGGTTCTGGCTATGTTCCCAGTTTGCAGTTGAATTTGAAATTGGTCCAACCAAAGCTCTTCTTGTTCTTCCATCTCCCTACTATAAGTAGGTTGTCGGTGAGAGCTATCCCATTCGCCAAATAGAGATCTAATCTTTGTGCTCACTAGAGGGGCCCTCCTTTCCTTATCTCTGAAAATTTTGTTATTTCTTTCCAACCAAAGCCCCTAAAGGATAAACCTTGGGATTGCTTGCCAAAGCCTCAAGGCAGAGCTTTGCTTCTTCAATTGGAACGGATAAAGGGTTGTCCAGCTTTGGAGGAGGGTATTAATATCTTGGGGAAGAGGAAGATTCTTTTGCAACCCAACTGCCATTTTCCAAACTTCTTTTGAATAGCTACAGTTAAGAAGGAGATGATCTGAAGTTTCCTCAGCTTGATGACACAGGGGGCACCTGAAGGGGCCCTCCCAACCTTTCTTTTGGAGGTTTTCCCCTGTTTGGATGCTGTTGTGGCTTAGAGTCCAGAGGAACAGGTCTATTTTGGGGATAGTTTTTGTGTTCCAGATGGGTTTCCATAGGGACGGGTTGGGTGGAACGTGAGGAATGTTTCGGAAGGTGTTGTATCCCAGTGAGGTGGAGTAGGGTTTAGCATTTTTTCCCCATCCTCTCTCATCTTTTCCCTTTTTTTTAAAAGGGGCTTTCCCCTGCAGGTTGAGTTTTAGGGAGCACCACTCAGTTTCTAAGTCCAGGGGCAGGTTGCTCACTGCCCAACCTTGCCACGATTTGTGTCTGTCAGTCCCCCATGTAGAAATGTCAAAGAGCGTCTTTAGATTTTTCCCGTCCATCCATCCTTTTAGTCGTTGCAGGTTCTGGCTCAATTCCAGTGGTGGGTCACCTAGAATGGAATCTTGCCAGATTTTAATTTTTTTCCCGTTTCCCGACACCCAGGTAAGGTGGGGTGTGAACAGGTCCATGGCCTTTTTGCAAAGATTGTAGACTGGGGATCCCTTGGTCTCTCTACATGGATTTTCAATGCACCTCTTCCTTGTGCCTCTGAAATATTTCTTCCACAGGGCTTCCTTGCTCCACGCGGTCTCACCACTGATTATGTGCCATAACAATTTTGCCCCTAGAGCCAGATTCTGCACTTTGGTGTTTTTAAAATTTAGACCTCCTTCTAAGAGGGGTTTTGAGATTTTATCCCAGTTTATAAGGTGGAGTCTTCTGCCTGTTTGCTTCCCCCCTTCCCACAGGAAGCTTCTCTGCATTGCTTCCATTTATTGAATTGTGATGCTTGGAGCTAGAAGCAACGAGTTCTGGTAAATGGGTACACTTGCCAGGACATATTTGATTAGGACTATCCTCCCTGCTAGATTTAGCCAATTCTCCCCCCATGAGGGAATTCTCTTCTTTAGTTTATCTAGTAAATGATTCCAATGTGAGGCCCTTGGAGTCGCCTTGGAGATAGGGATTCCCAGGTAGGTGAAGGTCTCCCAATTGATGTGCCCTTCCATCCCCATAACTCTGGAAATTCCCAGCATCTCTTTGGGTGTAATATTCCAACCATAAATTTTACTTTTTGTTTGACTTATCTCGCTTCCTGACACTTCAGCATAAGCATCCAGCTCCTCTTTGAATCTTTTTGCAACTAACAGACTTGCCCCTCCTAGTAGCAAGGTGTCATCCGCAAATTGCGCGTGGTTGATTTCCTTCATACCTTGGGTTATTTTTAGTCCTTGGAGGTTGCTTCGGATTCTGGAATTTTCCAGCTGGTAACTAAGGACTGAGGCTTGAATTGCGTAGAGCAGGGGCGACAGAGGACAACCCTGCCTTAAGCCCCTGGACGCTTTGAAGAAGTTCGTTACTCTTCCATTTACCATGGGGGCTATCCATGGTGACCCTATGCAGGCTCTTATCCAATTCACAAAGGATTCACCAAAACCGAACTTCTTCATTACCTCAAAAAGGAAGTTATGATTAACTTTGTCAAAAGCATTTGCAGGGTCTAGTTTAATAATCATACCTTTATCTTTCCTGCGCAGACTTGAGTGAAGAGCTTCTTGCACCAGGACTATATTGTCTGCTATTTGCCTACCTTTGATGAATCCTCCCTGGTTCTCTGGTACTATGAGAGGTAGAGTGTTTTTCAATCTGTTTGCGATTACCTTGGTAAGGATTTTGTAGCTTGTGTTATAGAGGGAAATCGGTCTGAATCGGCTAAAGTTGAGCGCTCCTTTCTCTTTTGGGATGAGTGCCAGGAAGGCTGAATTTGTGCTTCCTCCTAGCTTGTTGCTCGCTTGAGATTTCCTTATCATTTTGGTTAGGTCCGATTTGATTAATTCCCATCATTGCTGGAAGAATCTGGCTGTAAATCCATCCGGTCCAGGGGCTTTGTCCGGGTGCATTTGGTCCACCGCCTCTTTTATTTCTTGTTGTGTGACTTCCTCCATCAGCTTGAGATTGATGTCATCTTTTATTAGATTTGGAACAGAGGATAGCGAGTAAATTTGAGGATCAATGCTTTCCCTTTCTGTTTCTGTGTAGAGGGTTTTGAATGTCTCAAAGGCTGCCTGTCTGATGCCCTCTGGCTCAGAGATTGTAGTGTTTTGGACTTGGATTTCTGTCACAGCCTTGTAGTATTTCCTTGCTTCCGCTTGCTTATGGAAATAACTCATGTTTTTGTCTCCTTCCTTCAGCCAAAGACTTCGGGACTTCTGCCTCCAGTAGCTTTCTTCATCTCTGTAGGTTTTGTGCCATTGCCTTTGAAGTTGCTCCTCCTTAAGTAAGTCCTGTTGTGTGATCTCCTTTTTTTCCAAAGCGAGTTGATGACTCTCTAGGTGCTTTTGAGCTTCTAAGCGTAGGGCGATTGGGTCGGTTTGTTTTTTTTCCCATCCTTTTAGCTCAACCTTGAGCCTTCACAATTTTTCTTCCCAAACATAAAACACAGAGCCATTAACTTTGCTAGTCCATACTTTGGAGACTTTGCGCAGAAAGTCTTTATCCTGTATCCATGCGGGATTGAATCTGAAGGGGATGGGCCCGTGGCCTTGCTCCTTCCTAAGCTCTAGACTAATAGGCTTGTGGTCAGAGGTGTTGTGGGGGAGAATTTCTGAGGAAGCTGTAAGCCCAAGTGTCAAGAATGAGCTTTGTACAAGGAATCTATCCAAATGGGCAGCAATGTGCCCCGGACCTACCCTTTTGTTGGTCCAAGTGTAGCGTCCCCTGGTCGGCTTAATGTCCATTAAGTCCCATGCTAAGATTAGGTCCTCCACCCACTCTCTAGCTGGGTCTCTTACGATAGAGCCTCCATGTTTTTCTTCTTGGGCTAAAGTTACGTTTAAGTCCCCTCCTAGTATAATATTTTCCAGCTCATTGTCTGTTAGATAGTCTAGAAGGGTTTGCTAGCAGTTCTTTTTCTCTTCTATATGCTGTGGGACATAGATATTAAAGAGACTTACCATTTGCCCTGATTCCTTGTGGAGAAGTTGGGAGAAGATCCAATGCATGCAAAGGTCGAAGCGGATCAGATCTATTTTGGAGGCGTTCCACAGGGTGCAGAGCCCTCCTGACGCGCCTCTGGCGTTGTCGACTAAACCGTGACTGCTTCTCCATACTTTTTTTGAAAATTTTATAGAGTCCTGTTGACTCATCTTGGTTTCCTGGATAAGTAGGATGTTCGTTTTCGTTGCTTTGATTATGTCCCTGAGAGCTTCTTCCTTCCTTTTGCTACCTAGACCCCTATAGTTCCAGGAAGTTATCTTCATTGGTTACTTTGTGGAGGGGAGTGACCTCCTTGGGAGGCCTTAGTCAGCTTCCTGGTTTTCCTTACACCGATCAGTTGCTTGATGGTTGGTTGCGCTCCTTTGAGAACGTCCTTGTAGGTTTCCTGATCCCTTTCTGCTTTTTTGGATTTCCTACCTTTGCCTGGCTTCTTTGGGGTGTCCCAGGCTTCACTCGCTCCTTCTGATTCATTTCCTGACGAGATCTCTCCCTCCTCGGTGCCTTGATCCACCCCATTCCTTGGAGGGGAGATGGGTTTCTCCACTCCTTCTGCTGCTTTTTGAGTTCCTCCAGTTTTCGGGATTGGATCGCCTCTTTTTTCTTCACCTTGGGCGACGTTGCTTGGATCCTCCGTTTCACCTTCATTTCCCAACGCTTTGAAGTTGTTTTCCGTCTCTATGTTTCCAGGGTTGCCTTGATCAGGAGCTGGGTTTCCCCTTCTTGGGCCTTTAGACTTCGACCTGCCTTTCCGGGGTTGCTGCCATCCTTCCTCCCCTGTTTTCTCTGTGTGTAGGGTTTTTGGGCAGTTTCTCTGGAAATGTCTGTATTCATGACATCCTCTGCATTTGAACGGGAGCTGCTCATAATCCAGTTTTTGTAGATGTTGCCATTCTCCAACCTTCAGTTTTACTGCTTCCGGCAAGCCCATTTCCAAATCAACTTCCACATAGATTCTTGCACAAGAATATTGGTCTTTTGGGTCGGCTCTGTCAATGTAGTGACCTAGTCTGTTCCCAATAGCTTGCAGTGACGAGGAGTTTCAGCAGTGGATTGGTAGGTTTGGGAGTCTGACCCAGACCGGGACGTCTTTTGGCACCTCCGAGGCTGGATCGAAGTTTGGAGTCCACTGATTCAGATAAAGTCCATGTGTGCCCATGAAGTATGGCCCATTCCTAAAGATTAAATCACGGTCCTCCTGGGAGATGAATTCGAAAATGAAGTAGCCCCTTCCAACCGCGTAACAGGTTACACTGTTTTTTGTTAATGGTCTCCAATTCCTTTGGATCCAGTTGTTTGTTGTCCTGGTTGAGGGCCAGAGCCCCATGAACTGACCTACCAGACCTCGTTCTGATAAGGAGAGTGCTACCTTCATTGGCTGTTCCGGGGGGAGATTGATCTCTGGAACATTATCCAGCCTTCTTACAAAACTTGGCGCTTCTGCTTGGGGCGCTTTCTTGCTGCATGCAGTGACTAGTTTCCTGAAGGACGCGGTTGGGGAGGGAGGGGGCGGCAACTCCCCTCCGTCCTGGCTTGGCATGGTAGCAAAGGAGCTCAAACCCTAGATCGGTTCTTTTACCTCCACGCGCGTTCAGATCCTTGAGTTTCCAATGTTACATATACGTTAAGGGTTTAATAGTTAAGTAAAGAGATAATTATTGGAGTAAATTAATAAGTAATTTTTTTTTTTGTTTGCTAGTTTGTTTGTTAGTGAAATTAGTTTGTTTGGAACAGATGATTTTAATATCATAGAATGTTTTAACAACACACTATGTCATCCACTATCCTACACCTTGAGGACTAATAAGTAAACAAATTAACTTGTAAATGAAATTTATTATTTTTAAATATTATAATGAATTTTTTTAATCATTAATCAAAATTTTTATCAATAAAATGAAATTGTATAGAATTATTATTTACAACTAAATTTGGAAAAGTTTGGAATTTCACTTTAAGCTTATGTGTCAAAGTTTATTAAAAAAAATTCATTATTTTTCATTTTATGTTTTCTATAAAATTATAAAATATTAATTTTCTTTTATTATATGTAAATAAAATAAATGTAAATCCTTTATCCCTTTTTCTTTTATTATATGTAAATAAAATAAATGTAAATCCATAATCCATTTCCAAAATAAGTACTAATACCGTATTGTCCTACACAATGTGAAAATCTCAATCATTTTTTATATTACATCATTGTAAAGCTTCATTATAATCCTTTCATCCAACTCTTCCAATTAATGATTTATACTTAACACTTTAGATTTGACATTTGACATGAGTGGATGGAAAACTCGGGAGTGTAAAACAA
>ML793796.1:36113-53162 GCA_009831015.1 Picea engelmannii
TCATTTTCTTCCTATTAGGACAGAAAATAGTTGGGTTACTTTCTGCTAATAATTTGTGTGGTTAAGTGTCCATTTGAGATGCCCTTGCAAGTGTTTTTCATACCAATTATTAGCACCTACAATATAACTCAAAAAACATAACACTCATCCTAATATTTACAACTCTAAATGTTGATTTACACTTCTAAGAATCCATGAAATTGACACATATGTTTTTGGTCAACGTGACCCTAGAAAAACCCCCCATGGGGAAAACCAGTTTGGAGTAGATGTATATAGAAGGCCTCAAAGAAAAATGTACAACACGAAAAACATAAACAAGTGAACCTGTTACAATAGAAACCCTTCTTGGAAGCCTTGGATTTCCTTGAAGATGTCCCTGCTAGCCTCTTGAAGAAAGGCGCCCTTTACCTTGGTGTGCCCCTCTTTCCTTGCTAGTTTTTGGTCCTCTTCCGTTGTGCCTTTGTCATTTCCTTTGAAGTGCTTTTCCTTTTCCTTTTCCCACTTTATCCTTTATGAAACCCTTTCCCTCTTTCCTTGGTATGAGCACCCTCTACACAAGTGTTCCCTCCTCCATGGATTTGTGCGCACCTCTCCTTAGTGTGCCCCTCCTCTAGCAAGACACAAACAAATGGAAGTGCACCCTTAATTTCCCACTAAGGTCTCCCTTCAAGCATAGCCCCCTTCCTCCTCCATGAAATCTCTCATAGACAAGGTGCACCCTCCATGAATATGTGTGCCTCTCCTCCTCCAAGTGCACCCTCAAGCTAGGAATGTGCCTTAGCTAATGTGAGTGCCTCCTCCTCCTCCATGGAAGCACCTTTCTCCAAGATATGTTCCTTCCCACACTTCAAATATCAAACCCTCAATATTGTGCACCCTCCTCTCCTCAAGAAATGTGCCCAAGTGCTCTCCTCCTTCTCCTCTCCTCTCCTCTCAAGTGAAGAATGAATCTCATATTTTCCCTATTACCTCCTTTAGCCTCTCTTTGGCCAAACCCTAAAAGATCAATGGACTAGATATAATATAGCCAATTCTAATCAATGGGTGAGATCTAATCCAAAAATATCACTTAGGAAACTCACTTTCCTTAGTTTTCTTTATGTCCTTTAACTCACCCAAAAACTGAATTAAATGTCACTTTAATGACTTATGTGACTTATTTCACTTTTGAATTAAATCTTCTAAGTCAAAGCGAAATTAGAACATAGTAAAGTAATAGGGGTAATAGTCTCCCCATTTGTGTTTAGAGACTCACAAACACAAGGGGACCACTTTCCAAGGTACCCAAATCTCAACACTCCCTCTTACCGAGGAAAGTGCCCTTCACCCCCAATCTCATCCCTGCAGTGGACATGGTTGCCTACTGGAAAATACTCAGTGACTATGGTTGTACCCTGATCATAAAAAATGGTCTTTGACACATATCTTCTTAATCTGTGTGATCTATAGATGGAATTTCATCTCCATCTATCCAAGATCACCTAGATCTTGGTATCAAACCAAAGATCTCAACCTCGATTTCCCACCAAGGATTTCTACCTCCTGGCATATCACCAATGGTCATTACTCTTGACATCTCACCAAGAGTCACTATATCGACATCTCACCAAGAGGCTCCCCCTTGGAATCTCACCAAGAGTCTCTCCCTCTTGGTATCTCACCAAGAGTATCTGGATCTCGACATCTCACCAAGATCCTCAACTTGGCCTCTCACCAAGTGACATCCACCTGAAGTGAATCCAGAACCTGATCTGCCTATCTCCGTAGCCAAGTAAGGCTCAAGCCTCTGTGGTGCCCTTCTTCTCCTCCTCATAAATCTCTGATGATCTGAAGCCCCTGCACCAACTCTTTGTCTCGGCAACTCTGAAAATAAAGTTGTCCTTGGTGGACTAGTCACCCCTGAAGATGGTGTCCACAAAAACTAAGTTTGAGCTCCCTTTGAATCACTAATATGATTTAATAGGTCCTCCTCAACTCTGTCTCCCGACTTGACGTTGGACGGTGTAACAACTACCAAGGAAGTGACAAATGCACACTCTCTCACAAATTGTGTATCGAACTCAATATCCTCTGTTGTCATTGTTGGATCATCCTGCTACTTCTTCTTCTTCTTCGGACATTGTCCTGCATAGTGACCCATCTCTCCACAAGAAAAACATCTCATTGTGCTCATGTCTCTCTCTCTTTCCCACTGCCACTCTGTTGGGTTTTCCCTCTCCCTTGGGACCATGTCTAGCACCTATGTCAGTCTTCTTCTTTCCCTTAATCCATAGAGCAAGGTCCTCATCACCCTGAGTAATATGTTGTTTTCCTTAGGACTTTGAGGTGAGTCTTGTCTCATCCTATATGAAAACATCCCAAAGTCTCTCCCAAGTAGGCATAGCCTCTCAGGCAAAAATGACTCGAATAAATGGACCCCATGGTTTGGTAAAGTTGTTTAAGGTTGTCCTCACCATAAAGTCTGGGTCCACTATCTCTCCGACGGCTGCAAGCTCATCTCTGATATGAGTGAATATTCCAAGGAATGATGTAACTGACTCAGAATCGAGTATCTAAATGCTCCTGAGCCTATCTTGTAGAACCATATTTTGGTTATGGTTTGGACTTTGGTAAAGCTTGCATAGAGAATCCCACATCTCAAATGCATAGTCTTTACTAGTCAAATGTGGAATGGCGTGGTCTCTCACCCCACCACAAATAGTCATTTTCTTCTTTTTGTTCCTCTTCCTGAACTTTGCCACCAACACATGAGCAGTGATAGGAGTAACAACAAGGGGAGCATGAACTATATCCTATAGTTCAAGGTCCTCTAAGGCGAAAGTGATCCGGGTATTCAAAGGGGACCAATTGCTAGCTCCGTCTAGCCTATCTTATGTCCGCATTTGGGACACCGACATGGTTTTCCACTAAATATCACTCTGATGCTAAAAGAAACACAAGAACACTGCCTCACTCATGTCAACACAGGTGTGAAAAGAGGCAGTAACAACAGAACCTCACTCCTAGCAAATAGGTGTGAAAAGAGGTTGTCCAATGTGTCAAAAAATCAATCCTACAACTGTCAACAAATATTCCCACAAGCTGTCCACAAACTCATTCAACAAGCTGTCCAAAAATCTGCTCAACAAGCTGTCTCAAAACTATCCATTGAATGCACTAGGAATCAACAAGTCTTTGCCACCAAGGGCTTTGATACCATGAAGAGAAATGAGGTACTATCAAGTTGCTAAATCTGGTATGTCTTTAACCATAATTTAGCTCTAAGTTTGACTTTCCAAAACTGTCCTTTGCTGCCTTTTAGGACAACAAACAGTTGGGTTAATTTTTGTTGTTAATATTTGTGGTTAAGTGTCCATTTGAGGTGCCCTTGCAAGTGTTTTTCATACCAATTATTATCACATACAATATAACTCAAAACACATAACACTCCTAATATTTACAACTCTAAATGTTGATTTACACTTCCAAGCATGCATGAAATTGACACATATGTTTTTGGTCAACATGACCTTGGAAAACCCCCCCATGGGGAAAACCAGTTTGGAGTAGATGTATATACAAGGCCTCAAATAAAAATGTACAACACGAAAAACATAAACAAGTTAACCTATTACAATAGCAACCCTTCTTGAAAACCTTGGAGTCCCTTGAAGATGTCCTTGCTAGCCTCTTGAAGCAAGGTGCCCCTTTCCTTGCTAGCTTTTGGTCCTCTTCCCTTGCGCCTTTGCCCTTACCTTTGAAGTGATTTGCTTTTTCCTTTGACCACTTGATCCTTTGTGAAACCCTTTCCCTCTTTCCTTGGTATGAGCACCCTCTACACCAATGTGCCCCCATCCATGGCTTGGTGCACACCTCCTCTAGCAAGACCCAAACAAATGGAAGCGCACCCTTAGCTTCCCACTAAGGTCTCCCTTCAAGCATAACGCCCTTCCTCCTCCATGAAATCTCTCATAGACAAGGTGCACCCTCCATGAAGATGTGTGCCTCTCCTCCTCTAAGTGTGCCCTCAATCTAGGAATGTGCCTTAGCTCATGTGAGTGCCTCCTCCACCATGGAAGAACCTTTCTCCAAGCTACGTGCCTTCCCACACATCAAATAGAAATCCCTCAAGCTTGTACTCCCTCCTCTCCTCAATAAATGCACCCAAGTGCTCTCCTCCTTCTCCTCTCCTCTCAAGTGAAGAATGAATCTCATATTTTCCCTATTACCTCCTTTAGCCTCTCTTTGGCCAAACCCTAAAAGATCAACGACCTAGATCCAATCTAGCAAATTCTAATCAATGGGTGGGATCTAATCCAAAAATATCACTTAGGAAACCCACTTTCCTTAGTTTTCTTTATGTCCTTTAACTCACCCAAAAATTGAATTAAATGTCACTTTAATGACTTAAGTGACTTATTTCACTTTTGACTTAAATCTCCTAAGTCAAAGTGAAATTAGAACATAAATTAAAGTAATAAAGGTAATAGTCTCCTCCTTTGTGTTTAGAGAATTACAAACACAAGAGTACCACTTTCCAAGGTACCCAAATCTCAACACTCCCTCTTACAGAAGAAAGTTCCCTTCACCCCCAATGTCATCCCTGTAGTGGACATGGTTTCCTACTGGAAAATATTCGGTGAGTATGGAAATACCATGATCATAAAAAATGGTCTCTGACACAGATCTTCTCAATCTATGTGATCTATAGATGGAAGTGCATCTCCATCTATCCAAAATCACCTAGATCTTGGTATCAAACCAAAGATCTCAACCTTGGTCTCCCACCAAGGATTTATACCTCGTGGCATATCGCCAATGGTCATTACTCTTGGAATCTCACCAAGAGTCACTCTCTTGGAATCTCACCAAGAGTCTTCCCCTTTAAATCTCACCAAGAGTCTCTCCCTCTTGGTATCTCACCAAGAGTATCTGGATCTCAGCATCTCACCAAGATCCTCAACTTGGCCTCTCACCAAGTGACTTCCACCTTAAGTGGATCCAAAACCTGATCTTCCTGTCTCTGTAGCCAAGTGAGTCTCAAGCCTCCATGGTACCATGCTTCTCCTCCTCATCAATATCTGATTGTTTGAAGCCCCTACACCAACCCGTTGCCTCGACAACTCTGAAAATGAAGTTGTCCTGGGTGGACCTGTCACCCCTGAATATGGTGTCCACGAAAACCAAGTTTGAGCTCCCTCTGAATCACTACTATGATTCAATAGGTCCTCCTCAACTTTGTCTCCCCACCTGACGTTGGATGGTGTAACAACTGCCAAGGAACTGACGAATGCACACTCTCTCGCAAACTATGTATCGAACTCAATCTCCTCTGTTGTCACTGTTGTATCATCTTGTTTCTTCTTCTTCTTCTGCTTGGGACATTGTCCTGCATAGTGACCCATCTCTCCACAAGAAAATCATTTCACTGTTCTCATGTATCTCTCCTTCCCACCGCCACTTTGTTGTGGTTTGGCCCCTCCCTTGGGACCCTGTCTAGCACCTATGTCAGTCTTCTTCTTTCCCTTAGTCCACAAAGCAAGGTCCTCATCACCCTGAGTAATCCTTTGTTGTCCTGGACCCTGAGTAATCCCTTGTTGTCCCAAGGACTCTGAGGTAAGTCTCGTCTCCTCCTGTACGAAATCATCCCAAAGTATCTCCCAAGTAGGCATAGCCTCCCGGACAACAATGCCTCGAACAAATGGATCTCGTGGTTTGGTAAAGTTGTTTAAGGATGTTCTCACCATAAATTATGGGTCCACTATCTCTCTGACAGGTGCAAGCTCATCTCTAATCTGTGTGAATCTGCCAAGGAATGATGTAACTAACTCAGAATCGAGCATCTGAATGCTCTTGAGCCTATCCTACAAAACCATCTTCCAGTTTTGGTTTGGACTATGGTAAAGCTTGCATAGAGAATCCCACATCTCAAATGCATAGTCTTTCCCAGTCAAATGTGGAATGACGTGGTCTCTCACCCCATCACAAATAGTCATTTTCGCCTTGTTGTTCCTCTTCTTGAACTCTGCCACCAACACAGGAGCAGTGACAGGAGGAACAACAACGTGAGCATGAACTATATCCCATAGTTCAAGGTCCTCTAAGGTGAAAGTGATCTTGGTCTTCTAAGGGGACTAGTTGCTAGCTTCGTCTAGCCTATCTTATGTCCGCATCTGGGACACCGGCATGGTTGTCCACTAAAGCTCACTCTGATGCTAAAAACAACACAAGAACACTGCCTCACTCCTGTCGACACATGTGTGAAAAGATGCAGTAACAACACAACCTCACTCCTAGAAAATAGGTGTGAAAAGAGGTTGCAAAAAAAACAACCTCACTCTGTCCACGAAGGTGTGAAAAGAGGCTGTCCAATGTGTCAAAAAATTAGTGCTGCAATTGTCAACAAATCTGCCCACAAATTGTCCACAAACTCAATCAACAAGCTATCGAAAAATCTACCCAATAAGTTGTCTCAAAATTGTCCACTGAATGCACTAGAAATGTCATTTCATGCCTCAAAATGGCTCTGAAAATTTCCAAACCCGAAATTTCCAAATTAAAACATATTACTAAAATGACCTTGCAAAATGATTCCAATTTTTTCTATTTTAAAAATATAAAAATAGATGACTAATAATATAATAATCCAATCCAAATCATACTTTATATATATATATATATATATATATATATATATATATATATATATATATATATATATATATATATTTTTANATATATATATATATATATATATATATATATATATATATATATATATATATATATATATATAATTTTATCAAAATCTATTAAGAATATATTTAATAAAATATAAAAAACTACATAAAAATAAAAGATCTACTTTCAAAGAGGATGACATTTCTGGCCATCCACACATGAGAAAGCCTTATGGTCATAGAACTTTGGACTTTCCTCACAAGTTATTTAGGCTTTCAATCAAAGATTAACTTTGCCAAGGCCGCGACCTAATCTCCTTCCATGCTTTTTGGGTAAGGGCTAAATTTGCATGTATGGATTTTTCATTATTTTTACATATTAATTTTTAATATACATAATTTAATTAATTAATTTAAATTAACGAATTAATTATTTTAAAAAAATTAAATAATTTAAATCTATATGTTATTTAAACATTCATTTTAATTAAATCATTTCAAATCGTAAGAGCAACCTTGACATTCTGACTACTACATTGCTGACTATCGCTGATTAAGCCTTAAATTACAACATAAGAAAGCCTTATACGCGGGTAGAATTTAGCCATAATAAAACGAATTGGGAGTAAAAGTAACAGAAGCCTCTTCCTCAAGAACCTAACCTTTTATGTCCTGTTCTGTCTTGTCCTTCATGCAATCCCTCCTCCTCTTAATCCATAATGAATGATTGGCTTAATTAGAGGCCTTACTTGGTTAGAGGCATTCCTTATATTTAAATTATTATTATCATTATATAAACTATCTCAATCTCATATTTAAATTTATTTTCTAATATATGTTTTTTTTAAATATGTAATGAATATTATTAAGTATTAACTAGTACAACCAGATAACTTGTGACTGAACAATGATAACATGAGGAACAATTTACCTTTTACTATAATAATATGTTAATCAATACACTAATTCTAATTCTATTAATTAATATATTATTAATAACTTTAACCTTAATTTTAATGAAAATAATTATTAATAACCTTAACATATTTATAATCTCGTTGTGCCTGTGCCTGTGCCCGATGCGATTTAGTTTGCTAGCTTTTTCTTTTACCAATGGGAACTGTTATTCCATTTATGGGAGTTCTTCTTTGGAGACTGAGATTTTATTTTACAAAGAAAACCCTTTTTTCCTTTTTACAAGTGGATTCTTGCAACTATTTGATAGGATTTGTTTACAAGCTTTTTCATTGTCATTTCTTGGGTTTTAAAATAATAATTTCATGTTAGTTAAAATTGTAATTTCTGTGGTAAAAATTGTTTTCCTCAATTCTAAGTCTCATCAATTAGCTATTTGGTGGCCAAAGTTCAACAATTTTGTGATCTTTCTCTCACAAATCGTGGTCCCTTTCCCGTGCAATTTCATGATATCGTTTGGCAGCAAAACGTGTTATTTTTAATATAAATTCGTGTTCCTTTATCACTGTATAGAGATGATTATTTTTTTTGTTGAGAATTCGTGTTCTTATTTATAGTAAAAAATTCGTGGTCTCTTACCCAACAACAATTCGGGGCTGTCATTCTCAACAAACTCATGACCAATTTCACAAAAAAATTGTGGCTTCATTGACAATGAAAATGTGATTATTTTCACTGTAAATTCGTGACCAAGAATATTACTGCATCTTCCATTGCTAACCAGATTAAATGTGCCATTTCCAATAAACATAAAACTATGTGTAATTATTTTCTATATATTAATTTTTCTATATAAATATAGGTCATATTTTCATTGAGGTAGAAGGAATTTCAGGTATATTTCTTTAAGGAGAAGGAATTCCACGTATGTATTTTGAAACAGCCTCGAAACGAAGTAAATTTAGTTGACGTGCTTTCTTTTATATCTAAATTCGAACAGTTAGACGATCCCGACATTTATGTCAATATACTTTTTGACATGCTCATAGATTTCAAACTTAGTTTTCATCTGCTATTTCGCTGCGCAACTCCACAATTTACTGTTTAACAAGTCGACCATATATATTATAATAAAGGTACACATACACAATACAACTCAAATAGTTCAAATTCATCCATACAAACTGACATTCCGAACGTTATTGGACGATATAAGTACATGGCAATGAGGCGCAGACATGTTGGTGATGAGTTATTAGATGGGGATACTATGGAGAACAACGGTTTCAACAGTGAGGCCAGGGCCGAATCCAAACAGAACGCCTAAATCCAATCCTTCTCCAGTGGTCGAACACCCATTCTCGCGAGACGACTTCCTCATCTCGTCTAAGACGAAGAGAACGCAAGCACTAGACATGTCGCCGTATTCTTTGAGGATATGTCGGGTGGCTCTCAGTTTCTTCGGATAGAGGTTGAGATTGGATTCCAGACTTTCAAGGATGCCAGGTCCTCCGGGATAAGCAATCCAGAACAATTCGTTCCAATCAGAGAATCCCAACTTCTGGAAGGCCTCCTCCAGACTGTTTTCAATGTTCTTAGAAATGATGTCTGGAACGTCTTTGAGAGACTCGAACACGAGGCCGACCTCTCTCAAGTGTCCGTTGATGGCGCCTTCGCTGTCGGGGAGAATGGTCTCTTCGGTCCAGAGGAGCTGGAAGATTGGTTTCTCCACTTCCGGGATGGGATCTGCTCCCACTATGGCGGCTGCCGCACCATCGCCCAGGTAAGCCTGGGCAACCAAACTGGCGAGGTCAGTGTCGGAGGGGCCGCGGAAGGAATTGATGGATAGTTCACTGCAAACCACCAGAACACGGGCTCCTCGGTTGTTTTCAGCGAGATCTTTCGCGACGCGGAGAACGGTGCCTCCGGCGAAGCCTCCCTGTAAATGGATCATCGTTCTCTTGACACTCGGTCGGAGGCCCAACAGCTTTGTGAGCTGATAGTCAGCTCCGGGCTTATGCACTCCACTGGTGGTGCTGAAGACGAGATGAGTGATATTGGAGATGGGCTGCCCCCACTCCTTGATGGCCTTGGCAGCCGCTTCTTTTCCCAGCCGCGGCACCTCCACCATCACCATGTCCTGCCTAGCGCCCACCGAGGGCGCCTTGTATGTGCACATATTCGGATTCTCTTTCAATATCTCCTCCGTCAGGTACATGTGTCTCTTCTGTATCCCCGACTTCTCGCCTGGATATATTCAAACGCAAATGCAGCTCCATTCAATCAATTCAACTTTCTAAAATATAGATATACAAACAAGTCAAGTCAAATGNTCTTTCAATATCTCCTCCGTCAGGTACATGTGTCTCTTCTGTATCCCCGACTTCTCGCCTGGATATATTCAAACGCAAATGCAGCTCCATTCAATCAATTCAACTTTCTAAAATATAGATATACAAACAAGTCAAGTCAAATGATTGTGTGCAGCGAATTCTTTGTCTCACAAACAAGCAATGGCAATGCTTATATACTGTTATTACATACTGTGGCATATATTTCATTTATTATATATATAGATATATTTTACTATATAAGATTAGTTTATCTATGATTTGTGGGACTAGCTTGCCGTTGAGAAACTGGAACTCAAAGATATTTAAGTTTTCAAAATTACAGGGATGACCTGAATCATACCAATCTTTAATATGGTTGGATTTTTTGTCCCCATAAATTTCAAACAAACAACTTTAACATTATAAAATGCTTTAACAGCACACTCCTCACCGACTATCCTACACCTAAAAACCTCATGCTAAATTATACTTACAATGTAGATCACAGTATGCTAGTGTATATCACAGTGTGCTTAAATAAAAAAGTCTTGTACTTAAATTTAATATTTAACTAGATTATGAATATGAACGGGAAAAAAGTTCACTTACAGATTCTTCTGAATTTCTCCTTGAGCTCTGTCATATGGTCGCTGTTGGTGATTTTGAAGTAGTAATCCGGATAACTACTCTGATCGACCGTATGGGGAGGATTGGCAGTGCCGATAGCAAGGATGGAGGCTGGGCCATCTGCCCTTTGAGCCTTCCTGAATGCCTCCAGATCCAAGTTCTCCATCATTTCTGAAGGCATATTGTTAGAAGCGTGCCTCTGAACAACGCTCACAGTCGACTCCTTCAACAGTTTACAGTCCACTCGTTGATGTTCAAGGGAACGCATGGACTAGGGGTCCTTAAAAAGCTTGTGAGAGCCGAGTGTCTATTATGAACATCTTATCTTAAAACGATTGGCTGAGAATTTAGGACCTTACGTTTGAGCCAAGCAGAAAAATCATATGATCCAATCAAAAGATTAATAATTGGCTGATGATAAATTTCTTCATAGCTTTCTGAAATTGCGATCGAATAAAAGGACTTGCCATCAGGTATCCGCATGGCAGTGATCGAATCTAAAAGACTTACCGTCAGGTATCCGCATGGCACCAACTTTCAAAATTATTATCACATCTCAACCTCAATGATTGGTATTATATCAAGTCTCAATGATTGAGTAATAATTAAAACAGAAACTTTTTTTTAACAGGCATAATTAGTTTTGGAATTTAGAAAATTACATCGTCTCTTAAGATGTAAAAACGTAGATATGTATAGGGAGCACGTCAAATTTAATTTTCATAAGTTTTATAAAAAGATTAACATATTATTAGTTATAAATGATTAGATATGTATTTCTATTGTCATTGTTAAATTGATTTTTCTATTTTATAGTGAATTGAGTGAGTTTTATGTACTTAAAATGAATTTATGATTTCTTTATTTATAATTTAATGATTTTTTATTTATTTTTTAAAAATAAAATGTTTTTTGGTTAGCTGTTTATTATTACTATTAATACCCGTTCCAAATTCTTTATTTATTAAAAAATATTAATAAATTAAACGTTTGCAAAATAATGTATTTTTTATTAACATTTATTATTAAAAAAAACTTTTATACAATTTTATATATTAAAAAGTAGAAAAAAAAATTATATTTTCTTTTTTTCATTTTAAATTTGTTTTACACTCCCGAGTTTTCCATCCACTCAGATGTCAAATGTCAAATCTAAAGTGTTAAATATAAATCATTAATTGGAAGAGTTGGATGAAAGGATTATAATGAAGCTTTACAATGATGTAATATAAAAAAATGATTGAGAATTTCACATTGTGTAGGACAATACGGTATTAGTACTTATTTTGGAAATGGATTATGGATTTATATTTATTTTATTTACACATGATAAAAGAAAATAAATATTTTATAATTTTATAGAAAACATAAAATGAAAAATAATGAATTTTTTTTAATAAAGTTTGACAAATAAGTTTGAAGTGAAATTTCAAACTTTTCTAAACTTAGTTGTAAATAATAATTTTATATACTTTCATTTTATTGATAAAAGTTTTGATTAATAATTAAAAAAATTCATTATAATATTTAAAAATAATAAATTTTATTTACAAATTAATTTATTTACTTATTAGTTCTCAAGGTATAGTGTGTTGTTAAGACACTCTATAATATTAAAATCATATGTTCCAAAAAAACTAGTTTCACTCACAAATAAACTAACAAATAATTTATTTATTTTTACTTATTAATTTACTCCCATAATTATCTCTTTACTTAACTATTAAACCCTTACCTTCAAATCCTTTATGTAACACATTGGAAACTCAATTATATTTTACACGTAACTGTTTTTCCTCTTGTGAGGGCTAACAAAAATGGAGACTAACCTTATAAAGAGGAATAGAGAATTGCTCACCAAGTTCCTCTCATCTAAATTGAATTGAAAAATATAATATAAAATTGAATTAAAAAATATAATATAAAGTGGACTTAAAATAGATATAACCTAGTATAGTGAGTTGTTCTTATTACAACTATATCATCTAAATTGAATTGAAAAATATAATATAAAATTGAATTAAAAAATATACTATAAAGTGGACTTCTCTTCCCTCTTCATATCCAAGTCTCGGGCTGGACGAAGAATTTCATGTTTTTCTCGGGATCTTAGAGAGACCGCCCAGTCTTGGATCCTTTGTTGGAACCGCTTGGATTGAGGAACAACTAACTTTAGAGAAGGTTTTTTCAGCCGAGCCAACCCAATTTGGCACATCGATATTCGTGAGTCAAATTCGTAAGGCTCCTTACCAAAAAAAAAGTCATACCCAGAAAGTGTTACCCTTTAGGGGTTACGTTGGCGCCCCGCCAAGGGCCACCTTGGCGCCCCCGCCGAGTTATTGGCGGAAGGCGCTACTCCAGGGCATATAATATAAAGTGGACTTAAAATAGATATAACCTAGTATAGTGAGCTGTTCTTATTACAACTATTTTAACCTAGTATTGAGTTATTATTACAATACATGTATCTAGCATCATTCTTATATGGTTAAAAGTTAATGATTTGAATTGTATAGATAATTATTATTTTTTATTAGAAAATATAGTATCATTCTTATATGATTAAAAGTTAATGATTTGAATTGTATAAAGTATTATTTTGTTTTTTTTCTTAGAAAATATAAATGAAAAATAATAAAAAAAATAAATATATATTATTTTTATAAGAAAAAATAAAACTTTGAAAATTTGTATATAATTTTTAATTTATATATTTAACATATATCAAAATTGTGTGTATACATGTAAAATCAAACTTGTATATACATAAAATTAATTAAAATTTGAATACCTATAAAGATAAATTTATTTTAAAGTTGATATGTAAGCATTAGCGACATATGTCACAATATCTTCGTCATATCAGATTGTATAGTGTTTCGTTATTTTTCATATGATTGGATAGTATTTGGTTATTTTTAGTATGATTGTATAGTATTTGGTTATTTTTCATTATACTGGATTGTAAAGCATTGACTACTTCTAATACAATAATATGTGTAAAATAATTTGTATGTTTACACATAGGTTAACAAGAATCTAATTATATTTAATAGTTTTATTTTTTAAATAATTTTTTGATATTTTAAATTTTTTTTATTTATAAAATATTTATTTTTAGTTTTTTTAATATTTTTCAATATTGTTTATTTAAAATTAAAAAAATAAATTAATTGAATTTTTTATTTTTTAAATACTATAAACTTTATTTAATTTTAAAATTGTGATTCTCATCCAATTATATCTCTTTAATTGATTCATGATATATACATTATAAATAAATAAACAATATTATTTTTAATATGTTTTAGATTTATTTTAATGTATATTTTTTACATAAATTAAATAATATTGATGATATATATATATATATGTGTGTGTGTGTGTGGATGGTAATGATTAATGGTGGTTAAGGTTTAGTGATTGGATTTGGTTTATTAGACTTTAAAAAAGGTAAGGAGTTATTGAAATTATTTTAAAGAATTTATTTATGTGCTTAAAAAGCTTTAAGAGGAGCGTTCTTGTATTACCATAGTTTTGATGAGTTAAAATGTTAGGAAGGTGGGTATTGTAACAAATATTTTGAAATTGTGATTTAAAGTGAGTCTATGTAAGACATTTTAAGAGAAAATGTTTTTCATTTTCAACCCTCTTAATGTCACAAAAATGGTAAATCCTTACTTTAATTAGAGAACTCATGAGAGTTAGTTTTTATTTTAAGTAGAGAACTCGTGAGAGTTAGTTTTTATTTTAACAATATTGATTTTTTTTTTTAAACATAGATTAGGATTGATCACCTTCTTATAATATCATAATTTCTTTTTTATCCTCGAAATCCTTATCTTTATTATTCCACAATTCTCTAAAAATATTGTAACACAAAACTTCATAACTATATCAAACAAGAACCACAAAAATCTAAAAATAAATTTTTTTCTTATTCCATAATCACAATTCCACTAATTTACAATTACTTTTAAAACATAGAATTACATACATAACAAACATAAAAGAAATTTTAAAACATTCAAAACATATTGATAACTTGCCAACAGTGTGACTAGCATTCGCAATAACACGAAGGACAATGCAAACAACAAAGACATCATAGAATGAACAAGGTTAACCGAAGGAAGAAAAAGCATCCCAAATGTACATGAATTGTTTGAGAAAAAACAATGTATGTGTGTAACTATTGTATTAATCGTATGTTTTACAAAGGCGGCGTGAGGAATAGGTAATACATGTAATATCATAATATGGCAATCACCAATATGATAAAGTTTTAGGTTACATTCAAAGGGCACATGGAATATAATATAATATTTATGCAATGGTATTATACCAAGCGACATAAGGTTACCTCACTTTACAATTTCAAAGCTACCTTCCAACTTCAAAGGGGACGTGGAATGCAATTTACTATATATGTAAGAGTCTTATGCCAAGCCACATAAATGGTTACCAAACTAATTACAATTACAATGTTTAGTAAATGTGTAAGAAGGATTGTGCAATTGTGCTATTAGTATTCCTTTGAAAAGAAAAGCTATTAGAAATGAATACATAAAATGGTAGATGTAGAGTATAATGTTATATTTAAAATGAAGTAATTTATTGATGTTTTTTTTTTTTGTAAGTAAGATATTATATATATAAAGGGTCTTCAGAATTTAGACCAGAGTTACGAAAGCTTCAAAACAACCGTGTTGTAGTTACCGAACTGCTTTAAGAAAGGGGAAACCAGTTCAGCCAGTCGGCTAAGTCTAGCAGTTTACAGTCTAACAGTCTTAGATAAACATAGCTAATATGACTAGGCTACAACTAAGAAAATAAACTAGTAAAAAAGATCAAATCTCCAGAGGGGTCAGACACTTGGCAAATAACCTGGCCAGGTGGCTTGGTATGCCGCATCCTAAGGTTCCTCTTCAATGGGCGTCCCTTTCCCTTCCATTTGCATGTCAGCATCCAAGTTGCACTCTTCCAGGTTGTCAGCTGGTAGAGTGTCTCCGGGTGGATTGTGCGTGTGGACGCCCATAGCTGTCACAGCCTTTGTGTCCCCATGCATGGCCTGCACCAAGTCGCCACCTTCTGGTTGTTGCACTTGTTCATTCCTGTCGATGGACTCTGCATGGGACATCTTTGTTGCTGCCGCGACTTCTGGAGTGGAGTGGAAAGCTTCCTGGAAGGTGGAAAGGATCTAAAGGAGAGTTGAGGTTTTCCCATCCAAAAGCTACAGTCGAAAATGAAGGTCCTCCAATCCTTGCCAGAGCTCAAAAACCAGCCCATAGAGGATGGCCAGACTGTCCTACAGTTGTGAGTCAGGAATGGAGTCGGTCGAAGACTGCATTCTGTGCTGGGCATTCCAAAGAAAGGGTGGCGCCTCCAAGGGTGGGAAGGAGGAGTAGGCTACTGGTGCAAAAGAAGGCCCATTGGCTAGGGAAATCGGAGGAACTGTGGGAAATCATGAGAGAGATCTCGTCGAGCTATCGATGATGACCAAACATTCAAACTAGGAGGCAGACAGGGTGGAGGAGGTGAGAGGTTCCAGCTCGGGTTGCGAGGGCTACGAGGAGTGCGTAGAGGGTGAGCCAGGGGGAGAAACAGATACACGGGGCCGAGGAGGATGCCATGGAGATCCTCTCCTTGGCCTCCCTCTTTGTCGCGACATTCTGAGCTCACAGGTAGGGAAAAACTGAAGAGAATGTCTCGGATGGACATGGAGAGCCTGGAGAAGTCCGAAGGCGGTGAGCACCATGAAGGATAGAAGCTAGAGTAAGTCAGGTTTGGGCAGTTGAGGGATAAGAGGGCCGGGTCGCATGCGGGGGTTAAAGTCGTCTACAAACAGAGAAGCCATGGAGGAGACAATAATGGGAGTCGGGCGCACCAGCATTAATGGTGCAGTAGACGTCATAAAAGAAAATAAATGCATGGATTAGGCGGTGGGTCTTGGCACAAGCCCGACACATGGTCCCTTGCCGCGTTGGCCTATCCTCTCCTCCTCATCCCGCCATGTGGCCTGCACTAACACCCCATCCGGGGGTTTGTCCATTGCCGCAACCTTACGAATGCATTGCTAGAAAATAGGGTGTGCAGGGTTGAGGGACGTTTTTCATAGGAGATCCGGTCCATCCCAATCAGTCCCCACGTTAGCCAGTTCGTCCACAACTTGGTTCACCTTTCGCATGATGTGTGTAGGTATAAAGGCCTGATTAGGTTGCAAAAGATCTACTATAGTCTTTAGCCCATGTGAGAGTCTCCAGCTGGGTGATATTCTTTCCAGGTCCGCTCCATTTAAGATTCTGCTAAAGAGATTGATAATGATTTGGGAATCACCTTCTACAATCAGCTTGGTGAAGCTATTCTCAATGGATAATTGCAGTCCTCTGGTGAGCCCCCAAAGTTCCACTGCATTGTTCGTAGTGTGACCAAGGGAGCCTGCGTTAATGAGAAGGATGTGTCCAAGGTGGTTGCGGAAGACCACTCCATATCTCGTTTCTCCTGGGTTGCCT
>ML793796.1:77740-99834 GCA_009831015.1 Picea engelmannii
GTGTTAACTTCAAAGTAGGCTGTTATTTCCTGATTAAATGAATCTAGGATGCTGGTACAGTAACCTTAACTCTGCCAACTTCCCAACTTCCTTAATGGCATCTGCAATCTTGAACTGCTCTTTATTTTCTGAGCCACCTATGGTAGAGGCAGCAATGTTGATGCCCTTCATTGTATTTAGCAAGGAGTTGGAAGAATTGCGCTAACCAAAAATGTATTTATCAATTCTCAATTGCGTTACTAACTCTCAATTAAGTGATTGGACATTGATAATTGTATGTCCTTCTAATTTTATTGGCTTCTTCTATATATGGGACAATGTTACATATGTCTCATTTGATTTCTAAAATAAGTTAGGGTTTCTTCTATATATATGAGACAATGTTACATACCTATACAAAGAAGGGTCTCATTACAATTTTAATGGGTCACTTTGATCATTATAACCACAAGTGATATTGTTCAACATGCAAAAAAAAATTGTGTATATATCATATGTTCAAAGGTTGTTTCGAACTTTATATTACAAATACTATGTCATATGATATGTGTAAAGGATGTAGGATCAGGTTTCATATAACACATGGTAACTTTGATTTCGATGATATTTTATATTGTTTTGGGCTATCATTCGAGTTTTGGTACATGTTGGGTGTTCAAATCGACATATATTAATAGATTGCATATGTGATATGTTATAATTGTGGGTTTAAATGGTAAACATGACATGACTAAACCATAATCACTTATTTGAGCCGTAATTTAGTCGTAACAAATTGATAATTGTGAGTTGGTGGGTTCCCCTTCATACATGGCATTCGTTCTGGTCTGTGATTGACTTCCATTTCACTTGTTTGAAGTGGAAATCTAACCTAGCAGAGGGTTTGTTGTATATGGTAATAGACATGATGTCGTAGTTTCCCATGCATTCAAGTCACAAGGACGTGGGCATTGACACCCACATTCTATGTATACCACCCTCGATATTGAGTTTTGGCCATTTCATTTTTCATTTGGATCGTTAGAGAAGTGTTGTAGTAGCAGTTTGGTAAAAAAGCTTGGCTTTGATGGTTCCATAACTATTACACTGTTTTTTTCAAGTATTTATAGCACCTAGACAAAGGTATGCACACACCAACTCGTTTATTCATCAAATATAGAGGATTTTGCAATTATGATTTTAAGATTGGCTTTGTGTGGACTAGTTTCAAGCATGCATCTCCCTTCCCTTCTTCTTTCATCCAAGGTGTCGAATGATTTTGATTGTTCTCCTTCATACTACATGCATTCACGCATTCAATTTTCATTATGTCAAACATAAAATATTGTCAATGTTGTTTTCTTTAATAGAAACATGGGTTCGAGTTTTGACTTAGTTCTTTTCACTATCCACAACATAATGAGTATGATATGAATATTCCTACCTGTCTCAGCTCGAGTTATCTAGAATATATTGTTGGTGTGTTGAGAAAGTTTTTCTTGGGTCCCTTTGTATGTGTTTGCTTTGTCCCAAGGTTCAGGCCCATGTACATTCATTAAGCCTGATGCTTTATCAATCTAGGTTTTGTTGAAATTTTTAACCATGGACTCTGTTAGTCATATGCATACATATATCCTCAGTCAACTTTGGATTTTTATGGGTTCAAGTTTCTGCGCTATGTTTGCTAAGTATGAAATCATGATTTTAGAAAGAATATTGGTGAACTATGGTTATGTCCGAGTTTTGAGTTTTGGGCAATATAAAAAAATGTTTGATAATCTTGACTTGATGGGTCTCGAACTCTCGTCCTGATAATAAACACACATGCATAGATATTTTAATTCATGGGTTTTGACTCTAAAATTCAATATTGTATGCCGGATTGAAAGTTCGTTTCAATTGTGCATAATTTAGAATTCAAAGGGACTTGTTTATCTTATGCTCAGACTTTTAAAATGACTGATTATTTTGTTGTTGGGTCCAAAATGCTTGTCACCGTGTATGTTTTAAGGTAAATTTGGATGATTGGTTTTGAGAATGTCATTACTTCAAGCATGAGTTTGATCTTAGTTTCGATGGTTGAATCCATTTATGCAAATAATTATATTATTTGTATGTTTTATTTGGATCCAAAATCGATAAATATTTAATCCTTGTTGTCGATTCTTTAAAAGTTACCACTCTTATTACACAATCAAGACTTTGTGGATTAAAGAATGTGAATGTATAGATTACAAATTATTGTTGAGATGATGCTCTTCCTATTCAAAATATTGACGACGAGATTCTAATGTATATTGGATAAGAGTTTGTCATTACATGGAACTTGGTTTTAAAGAATAAACTCTATTTGGGAGGGAAAAAAAAGATTATCTATACTCAACATTTATATAAGCTAATGTGATATGAAGACCTATGTTTTGACCATATGGGTTGAAGGTTAAAATCATCTGATTGTGGTAAAAGATATAAGTATTAAAAGAACTTTTATTTGTTTTCTTGTATACATGCAAGACCAAATCCCCTCAATGTTTCACTTTCCATGAATTATTCCACAAAATCCCAAAATCATACATCATTTAATTTCATATTATTCTCCCCTTGTTGTATAAATTGAAAATGATTTTAAAGGAAAAAATTTGGCAGCATGACATATATGGCTAGATGTTTGATTGGTATAATCGAAAGCATGTTAGTAGATTGATAGAGAATCATACTTGGATTATGAACATGTATCATACATTCATGTCATCTATTTTCATTTTACATACAATACAAATCCCCTCATCTCTCCCAATTTCATTATGTTTTCTATGTTCTAAAGTAAATAATGAATATTGATTGAGAAGAGATAAGTAATGCACAATATGGAGTAATGAATAAAGGCGGAAATTGATTGTTTATTCTTTAGCTTTCCTTTTCCCTCATATTCCCTTGGCAATTTGCATGTTTGATTTCCTGATGACTTAGAGCCACTTTAAATTATATTTTATGCAAAGATGGTAATTGGTTATTTACCTGTTGTTAGTTGTATATACTAATGTAGTCTTCATGAATATCTAGATGAGTTTTTATAACAAAGGAATTTATAACAGAGAAAGAAAAGATAGCAGGGGAAATATAGGAAATTGGAAAAGAGGAGCACATTTTCCCATTCAAATATAATTTTTGAATTTTAAGATAGTACTTTAATTTTAGTTTGACTGGTGGACTTATTTACATATTTATATTTTTGGGACAACAATCAACTTGATTTATTTTTGGCATAATTATGATATTTTGGGAAGCACAAGTGTATTTATGGCACATTTATTTTTGGGTTGTTGGATGTGCATGCATTTTATTATGATGAGATGGCATGATATGCATATTAAAATTATGGAGGAACAAGGGAATATTGAAAATTAAACAAAGAAAAAGATGCATAAGGGTCCCCGCCTATTAATTATTATTTATTATCCTTTATCATTATTTAATAAAGTTGTCCTACTTAATTAAAATTATTTAGTCTTCTAACTAAAAGGTAGTTGACCACTTGAATTACCTCATTGAAGAATAAAAGGAGAAGGAAAGGAAGGACAAGGCATGACAAAATAGATAAGAAATTCTGATAAAGATTTGCTCTGGTTCTAAAGTGAAATTTCATTCATCTTTCATTCATTTATGAATTGCATTGAGTTGAATCCTCTTGTTGATAGTAGAGTTATACTAAAGGTGGAAATAAGGACTAAGAAGCACAAATATTTGACATGTTTCAAAAGGTCAATTCATTTGTCTCGATAGTCTGTTATTTTTAATTTGATTTTTGAATTAGTTTCCAGTGCTGATTATAATTATTTTGCATAGTCAAGACAATGATGCATTTGTGGCTTGGTTGATCCAACATTTTTATGGTCTTGGTCTTTTCTTTGAAGACATCAATTGTCTTTGTATGATGTAAAATTCCACCATAGATTTCTAAGTATAACTTTGTTCCTTACCCTTGCAAGGGTTTGTAAAAAGAGATTTTGTTGTAATTTGGAATTGAAATCAATAAAATCATCTGTTGATTTTGATCTCACTTTTAGATTTGTTATATAAGGATATTTCAGATTTGTTTTCTTTAAATTTTCTATTTTAAATTTGTTTATAATCATATTCAAATTCTTTTTCTATTTTCTTTTATTGAAGCATATAACTATATAATAGCATCAGACCCAAGTACTTATTTCTTAAGGATTGATTGACATTTTTGACGTGACTATAAACACATGGTGATAATCCTGCCTATCTCACCTTAGCCTAGTGAGATTCAAAAATGTTGGTCTAAGGACTTCTATTCCTTTCATCAACAAGCATGGGATAGTGTTTCACTATGATAGGCAATTGGATGTCCCCCCTCAATGAGGATTACACCGACAACATAGTCAGAGGCATATGTCTCGATCTCGAACAATTGTTGTAGATATGACAATGTGAGGACTGGTGTGGAAAAAAGGTGGTGTTTCATATCCTAGAATGCTTTTTGTTGTGATTCATACTAGGAAAACTTGGCTTTAGATTCCCCCCTTGGTCACTTGACTTATGGTCCAAGCTATATGAGAGAAACCCAACATGAACTTGTGGTAGAAGTTGGAAAGGCCCAATAAGCTGTGAAGCTCTATTAGATTTGTCAAGATTGGCCAATTGCGAATTACTTGGATCTTGTTTGGATCCACATGCAGCCCATGTTCATCCACATTGTATCATAAGTATTGGATTCTCTACATGTGGAATGAGAATTTCTGTAGGTTGGTGTATAACTTGTGTTACTGCAGGGTGCTCAGGACCTGTTAAATGTGCCACAAGTGCTCTACCCAGGTCCAACTGAAGATGAGAATATCATCTAAATAGAACACCAAAAAATATTTTTGAATGGCTGCAAGATATTATCCATCATCCTCGTGAATTTCATTGGAGCATTAGTTAAGCCAAAAAGTGTGAACAATCACTCAAAGAGGCCTTATTTATATTTGAAGGATGTTTTCCATACATCAATTGATTCTATCAGAACTTGGTGATAGAATGATTTCAAATAGATCTTGTTGAAGAACTTGGCACCCTTGATCTGACCAAGAAGATCATCAATCCTGGGGATTGGGTATTGGTTCTTGACAATGATTTTATTTAGGGATCTATAATCAATATAGATTCACCACGTTCAATCCTTCTTCTACACCAAAACAATTGGGATTCCACAAGGTGGGGATCTTGGTCAAATGTGGCTTTTGCGGATGAGCTCATGAATTTGATGCTTTATTTTCTCATTCTCTAAAAGAGAGCATCTATATATTGGACCACTGGGAAAGGGAGAACCAGGTATCAAATTAGTGGGATGCTTGACATGACAATGCAAAGGAACCCTTATAGGTGAAGCAACGAGGTATTTGTATTCCTCTACAAGTTTGTCCACCTATTTATACTATGTAGAGAGACCTTGTGTTGAATTTGATGTGGTCGCAATGACCTTTCATCCCCCTTTTGACTGAACCATGAAGAGGAAAAACTTCATAGTCTGCGAGATTAAGTTTTTGGCATTGTTTTGCTTATATGAATGAAATTACAATAGTTGGAACTACCTCAGGTACCCTGTAGGGCTGGCCCCCCAAAGTGATAATGACACTATGGGATCAAGACTCATAAACAACATGAAGTTTCCACATATAAGGTTTTACTAAAATAACATCACAAACTTTGAGTGGGGAAACATCACACAGTACCTCATCTTTAAATGACATGATCTCATAGGACAAGTGGCATTGTTGGCTGACGCAAGGGATTTATGGTTGGGAGTGTGGCAACATTTTTAGCTTCAATCTCTTGATGACCTCAGTCGAGATTAGGTTCTTTTGTCTCTTGTTGTCAACAATGAAATGTAGTGGGGTTCCCTTCACCCACATCTATGAATGGAAGAGGAACTCCCCTTCCTCAATCTCCTCTAAATCATCTGGTTGTATCTTTGCAATCATGATGGTAGCAATAGGTTCCACATCAATTATCCACTTTCCCTTATCCTACTCTGAATTAGACTATGATTCAGGGTCTGACTCTTTTTCTTTAATCTCATCCAACAATCATTGTTTTGAGTAACACTCATCATTGTTGTGCCAGGGGATTTTTTGGAACTCACAGTATTTTCCATTTTTCTTCTTCATCTTCCCATTACTCTTCTTTGCATGTGCCTTGGACTGGTTTTCTTGAGGTTGGCCTTCCTTGTTTTGTCCCTTTTTCTATGATTTAGGGCCACCTTTTCCATGTTTATGTTTTGTAGATTTGCAGACCTGAACTCCTACTTAAACTTATGCTCAATTTTGAAAACATATCAATAAGAATCTCCCAGTGAGAAGATGTCCAAGAAATCCATCTATGTTTGGATGTACCTATATAGGCCAATACAATACTTCAGAACTAGGTTCCACTCAGAGTCTCTGATGTTGAAAATGTTGTCATTGATGTCATATTAAGGCATTACATTGAACATGTTTTCATTGATGTTATGCTAAGGTATTTGCAAGCAAGGGGGATCATTTCAAGATATATATATATATATATATATATATATATATAATAATAATAATAATAATAATAATAATAATAATAATAAAAGGGGTGCACATAAAAAAGTAAAAAGTGATTTTTTCAAGTAAACTACTATATTAATATGGACAGAAATTACATGTAAACATACATGATAGATTCATCCCCACAGATACCATGACAGTCTATGGGGCTCTATAGCTCAAAAACCAAAAAATAATTCATTCCCCTGAGGGGAAACCAAGTCTTAACTAGTTTGAACTTAACATGTTTAACCAATTTATGATTGAATATACTTATAGCCAATTCTAAAATACTATATAACATAACAACAAAAAGACAAAACAGAGAATGAGATGTCATTTCTCATATTAAACCTGAGGGCTAGTGAGGTCCATGGTCTCCCATCCAGCAATAGCCTTGGAAGAATCATCCCTAGCATAACTTCCAGTAAGAGGGACAAAGTTACCCCTTTAACGATTGAAAATCTAGGTAACTACCTCACATAAACATTCTAGAATTCGAAAGATTCTTTCCTACTTTTCAACCGACGAAAATATTTCTCCTTAGGGAGCATTCCCATGGCCACTGTTTTTTTGGTGTGTCAATACAACTCAAGAGTTCTGTAAAATTTTGAATTTTGAGTCCAGGTGCAACCCAAATATGGAATGAATATTCCAACCTGAGCCTCTAACTCCTCATCATCATGGAATTCTCTAATCTTACGAACTTCTTCTTCAAGTTCATTCATTCTAGTTTTATCAGCCTCTGGTACATAGTCTTCATAGAACTTGTTCACATCAATGGAAACCTTCGCTACACTAGAGTGAGGGTAGGAAGGCGGGCCATATCTAAGATGGAAGTAAGGGGAGATAGAATTTCAACAAAGATGATAGAAATAAAATGGAAACTGGGAGAAAAATATTCATACCCAAGAAAGAACAGGCCCGATTCATCGCCCTCACTAATTTGAATCCTCACATTTATAACTAAAATGGAACCCCGATTAGCCTTAATTAACTATAAATTGATTGTCGATTGTGGGATCTCCTCCATCATAATGTTGCAAGGGCTACTCCATGGCAGGAGGATATTACCCACCCCCATCATTATTATCATATCTAAACTTGGAGACCACGAAACCTTCATAATGATCATGTGAGAGCAAGGCATGAATGAGGCCATCCTCAAATTTTTTCTGCTCATGATAACCTTCCAAACCACCTATATGTGATGCAACCTCGACATGACTGGGGATGTCATCTTGAGTTTCATCGAGAGGGACAAGTGTGGGCCAATGATGTTGATTCGTAGCCATTTTTTTGCAAGGTAAAGTTACATCCTCGATTGTACCCCCTATCGTCATTTGGTCTAACAACCACCCCATCCAGGGAGTTAAAAGTGAATTTTAATAGTATATTTGAAAATGCATGTAAAGAAGTCAAAGGAAATATTTTACAAGCCTATGGTTTCAAGTTAGTGGTTTTGGAAGTAAAAGTGCATGTGAAAATGTCAAATTAAATATCTTACAAGCCCATGGTTTTGGAAGTAAAAGTGCATGTAAAGAGTCAAAGAAATATTTTACAATTGGTTTTACCATTGGTGGTTTCAAGCCCATAGTTTTGGAGGCCCATGGTATTTTCAAAGGTGAAATACAAATAATTAATTATTTTATTAATGAATCAACACATCTCTTCAAAATGGTTCATGATTATGTATATAAATAAATATAATATTTGAAGAGGAGAGTGTGAAATGAGTTGAAATGTAATATTTGAAGAGGAGAATATGGCATGTGTAAAGATTGAATATCATTCCAAAAGGAGAGAGTGATGAAGAATGTGACGAAGAATAATATATATGTGATGATATAGAGAAAAGATCAAATGAAGGAAGAAATATCAAGCAAACTTGGTAAAGGAAAATCTAGCGAACAGACCTTGTGGAAGAAGAAATAGTGAACAGATCTGGTGAAGGAAGAAATAACAAAAATATGTGGTGAAGGTAGAAGTAGTGAGCAGGTGTGGTGAAGGAAATGTGAATGTTCATCATCTTTTGAAGAACTTATATTGTAATTGAGGGTTGGTGCCACTCAAACAAAGATATTTATGTCTATTTCTAAGACAATGCTTAGCAATGGGGATTATGCAAGTGTTAGTTAATTTATTTTGTTGTAATACTTCAAATAGTTCTCCAATTTTATTTTCCACCACTCATCAATATCTTCCTCACTCATCATGTATGCATGCATGCAACTATTCTAGAAGTCTTGGATCATGTACTCTAGAGAACAAAACTAATGTTGTAATCTAACGTATTAAACAGTAAAATTAGTTACCTGTAGTGCAACTAATCAACCATATTATACAAACAATTACTATACATACATGCATACATAGGAGGGGAAGGAAAAAATTAATTATGGAACCAACAAGTAGTCTTTATTAATGTATTGTCAATAACCCAACCTCTTTACATTTTATATCTGTGTCTATTTATACATTACATCAATGGAGGTAGTTGTAACTATCATAACTACCTTGGTTGATAAACCCAACCAGTTGGTCAACTGTCTCGACTACCTATTTAACTACATAATTAGTTGAATTTTTATTTTACAATGGTCGACTACTTGGCCTAATTGATTAGTCAACTAGGCCTCTACTACAAGGTGAATGAAACAAAATTAGTAAGAGTGACAAGAATCCCCATTGGCTTGCCCTAGGATAAATAGGATATAATTATAGCCCTAAAATCCAAACATGACTTCCTCTTAACTTATGAATCCATAGAAGAAACTAAACAAGGTGTCAAGGGAAATATCTTGTCAACACCTTAGGATCAGGTGGAATTCCACCTTATCAAATACATCACTTGTTATGAGAGATATAGCCTAGTATATTCCTGCCATTTCAAGTTGTCATACCAACTAAGATATTATTTGCATCAAAGGAATAAAGAGAATTCAAGTTCCTTGCGTGTTTTACTTCAATATCTCATAGATATGAGCACGAAGGTCCAAGAAGGAAAACCTATAGCCCTAGACCACCATGGACTAGTGAAACTACTTATATATGATACTTTGGCCAGGAAACCATATCCAATTTTATGGGAGAGAATCCCGGCAACTAGTGATGAAGAGTTCATAGATTTACAAGATAAAGTTGTTAGAATTCAAGAATCACACCCCATGGGGGATTATATAAAGGAGAATAAAATAATGGATAGAGAAGATATCATCCACAAAAAGAAGAGGTGGGCCCACATAAAATCAAATACAAGGGAGGTAAGAAAAGAAGTTAACATAGGTATGAAGGATTTGGACAAGAATATTCGTATTTCCCTACTAGATATGGGGGGATTACCCCATATAAGCCCTCACATCCTTCAAAAGGGAAGCTCATTTGGAGATAATAAGAGTCAAGGAAGAGATTTGAGCATTACGATAAGATCTTAGGTGTCAAGAAAACTAACAACTCCCCCACCTAGCCCTACTATAAATAATATAAAAGAAAATTATCTTGCTATCCCTACAATGAATTTTGAAGAAACTCAAGAAGTTTCCCATATAGGAAGTGATGAAATTGGTACATAAGACCTCCTATCCCAATTGGAAGAAGCAAGGGAAAAAGCATTGGAATGAAGAACAATTGTATAATTAAGGATGGAAATAGAAAAAAACATGTACATAAATATCTTTACTCCAACAAGAATAAAAAATTCCATACCTACAAGAGAAATTTAATATTCTCAAGATGCAACACTTAAACACCATAAAGAAACTAGAAGATGAAAAATTAACCTTAAGTGCAGAGTTGGAGAGACAAAGAGAAGAGGTTGACAACATAGTTCAAAGGATTGTTTTTTGGAAACCTTTGTCACTAGATAAGTTGATATTACATAAGAGATTATCTCCTATAGATCCCCAACAAGAAATTATATAATACAATTAAGAGAACAATGGTATAGGTTTGAGTTGAGCAAGACTGCCAAGTACCTTTCCAAAAAGACAATCAAAGGGATTTTAATAAGAATTATCACCAATGCAATGAAAGGGAAAGGAATTTAACATGTGAATTTTACCTTCACAACTATGCCATGCCCCATCGTTTCATTTGGTCTCCCAAACCCTATGTGGGAGATGTCCAAGTCAGAGCCTTCTTCTCATGGGGACAACATGAATAAAATAGAGCTACAGAGGCATAAAAATAAAGGGACAAAGAACTTAGTGATAGTCTATGGTTCAGGGCTGATATAACTAAGATCAAATAAATATTGAGGAATCTTTCATAGGTAATTTGAGATGTGGATTTAATCCCAATGTTAAAATAAAAATAAAAAGAGGCAATAGTTCAATACCAATGTATAATGAAAAACTCAGGGGAGAAGCTCCTACAACTATGCTAAATAAATAAAGTGGAAAGAGATTACCCCTTCTCTCAAAAAGGAAAAATGACATTCCCCATGGGAATTGAAAGCTACCCTTTTCATATCAAAGTTATATGTAAAAATATTGAGAAATATAAATCCTGGATGGATTGGGTTAAAATCCAGGTTTCATCTTATCCTTCATCCCATTCCCTCATGTAAATCCATAGGATAAGTATATGCATAGGAAGATACAAATAGATGGAGAAAAATAGAGCAATAGGTAGGATATCACAACAACAATGCCATCACACATATAGTATCATATGACCTCAAAAAAGAATGTTGAGAGAAGCAACTAGATGATGAAGAATGAGTAGGACAAACATCAGCTTTTAGGTATTTTTTGTTGTTTCACAAGGGCTTGCAACCCTCCATTTGGGGGGTGATGATGGGACCTCAAATTGTCATTTTATTTCCCATCCTATTACCTTAATTTTTATGCATTTTTCCTAGCGAACTCTAGACCTTTCTAAGGAATTATTACTTTTGAATGACCAAATTAGATGTTTTTTACTTGTTCTTATCTAATTGAATATAATTTTCTTAATCTCAAGTGAATGTAATGTATTCCTAGTATCCTAAGTCTTTTGAGGTTAATTATGTGGTTTTCATTGCTTGAGTTGATGTGGTTTTACATGTAGGGAATTAGTGTAGCATTAATGAAGGAACTTGAGAAGGGGGTTTGACCCTCATACCATTGATCCCCTTCAATCATTCACCACAAACCAACCAATTAAGCTAGTAATAATTCCAATGTATTTTTCCCCTCGTGACTTTCAAGACTGCCAACACTTGAAGGCAACAAATAAGTTTTTTAGACAGTTCAAACTCCTTCAAGATCATGGAATTTGAATTGGTGGAGAGAGAGGAGTCCTCTTGAGTCAACCATGTTGAAAAGAGGAAATCAAGGGACAACACTCATCCATCAAGGACTCAATTGAGTGGCTTGGTTAGGACTATTTGCATCACTTCGAGTATAAATAGAGACTTAGATGATAGAGTAGAGTAGTCAAATCACCATTTCGATTTCTAATTATTGTTGTTAGCACTAGTTCAAATTGTACTAGAGAGTTAAATTTGTGTCCTCCTATTTCTATGACATTTTTTGAATAATGAAGAGAAAGAATTACTAAATTTTTGTGTATATAAGAGTTTTTAAGGGTTCCAAGAGTTTCATTGATTAGGGCCCACTCAAGGAAAGGACATAGGAACCCTCCTTTTTTTCCATTTTCTATCCTTATAATTTGTGTTATGAATCTAGCTATACTTTTGTAGAATGAAGTAGTTGTCTTTATGTTAGTTATATACTTTCATTTCCAATGGTATGTTTATTGCATGCATTTCTTCTTTATAGTATGATGATCAGTGATTTGAAGTGGATCTTATGTATCTATTACATGATAAATTAACGCTGTAAGGATTTCTTAATCTAGTAATTACATAGTGATGATTGATTCAATGAACCTTTTCCATTTTGATTAACTTTTCATCTACTAGGAAATGGCTCTATCTACATATGTCTTTTGGAATACTGCAAGTAGCGATGGAAGTGAAATTCATTTACCTTAGTTCATGACAAGTAAATTAGAATGAGCTATCAGAGTTTTTCATTTTCCTTGTCACAATCTTATTAGAGTTTTTAGGTCAAATTAGACATCTATAATTTGCATATATATTTCATAGCACCTCATAAGTTTTCACAACTTGTGGGTTGATAATTTAAGGAGAAGTTGAGGAGTCCTGAATATATTGCTTGAATTATTTGGCCCAACACATTACAATTATAATTTCATCCAATTGACATATAGGTTGAGTATCACCCTTTGATGTATTGCATTTTACCCTATTTCCACCCTTAAAATTTTCCATGGGTTTTTCCCCATTCCAACGAATGGATTATCCTCTCCAACAATTTATCATTTTCACCAAAATGGTAGTGCTCATATTACATGTGTCGCCCTAGTTTTGCACACCTGGAATGTTGACACCCATGTTGGTTTATCTCATAGGACTGGGAATCCTTGTAGCTTCTGCTTACATTAATTAACCTCATTCATTTCTCTTCTCTATTGCTACCCTTTTCCCACTAGACTCATGGGAAGTGACATTTGGGTTTTATTTATCATATTACAATTGGACCACCATTTATTTAAATCTTCCTATACCATTTGTCTCATTCATTCCTTCATTTTGAGGAGACACACTCCAAGCTCATCCTTGGTTTCTACCCAATTGGTATCATGGTCCTCATTCACCATTCAAAACCACTTTTTCACCTTTTTTTTCTCATCTCCTCGTTGTAGCATAAATAATAATACCATTCTTTATTCATTATAAAACAAAATACAAAAAACAAGAACATAAAACACAACATTCCAAAAACATCATAAATTTCAAAATAGCCAAAACTAGAAAGAGAAACCATTGTAATATTATTTGATTTAGCAACACTTTCAAGTTGAGTAGCTATCAAAGTCACCCTTGTCTAGAGGATTAGTACTATGCCACATTTTCTTTCATTCATGCAGAAATCATTAGATATTGAGTCTTGTCCATTTCCATCTAATATGACTTGTCTCATCTATTGAGTTTTCACTAGGTCACCAAGTCACACTCATTCTCCTTATATGGCGGTCACCTCTATCGCTCCCAAAATAATTTCAGTATTCCTCACCATTTCATCATGAAAGGAAATGTAGTTGAGTTATATTGTCAAAAACTTTATGGTCATTTTTATAATCAACCTTCATGTTATGATCCATTCAAGGTAAATCCTATGTCAAACACCCATCTTGTCTTCATCACATTGGATCTAATCCAAGTCCTTACATCTATTCATGTTCTTCATAACTCATGTGGGTTTATAGGGAATCATTATTACCCTTCTCCCATAGTTTTACTCCTATTGATGTCAATTCATTTTGTTGTGGGAATTTTATCTAAAGGCCCCATGTACCTTGGATATTGTTTTGATCATTGACACTAATCCTTGTATGCATGGATTTTTATTATTAAATCTTGACTACATGTATTTTTCTAGAGTTCAATCTAAACAGATTTATTTGCATCAAATAAGTTTCTACTCGTTACATTGGTATTCATCATCATCATTGGTAGGCCACCTAGCATCTAGCAAGGATTTTCATTATTGATCCTTTACAAAATGGATTCTCCCATGCCCATTGTTATCACTGAAAAATCGTCCGCAATATTGTACACAATGGTTGAAGAAAGACATCAATGCCAACAACAATTAGTCCACCTACAACACCAAAATCCATCCAAAAGGAAAAAAACGATATACTTGGTTCAAAAATAAAAGTGTGCAAATTCACCAAAGGAAGCATGCGCACAGTACGCAGGCTAAGACAACCCTCAACGCACACTATGCACGACTGTCTATGAGAAAATATGTGCACTTCCATGAACGCCACATTTATGAATCTTGTCAGCCTCTCAACCACTTCTAGTCTGATCCCCAACACGATTTGACACTCATATCTGAGCGAAATCTAGCTTGGAGGCTGCTCAAGGGCTAGGAAGTGCCCTAAAAGGCCCCTTGTTCTAAATATGTACCATGGGTGTGCTAGAAAAATAAGAAATTCAAGGTATTGTTATGCTGCAAGAATTCTTCTTTGAGAATCCTCTTTTCTCTTCGAATCATTCAAGCACCATTGCAAGGGCCATTCCACTCACCTCTTGAGGGAATTGGCATTGTATTTCTTCACCATTGTTACTTTCCATTGCATGAAGAGAAGAGCTCTCTATTAGGGAACTCAAGAGCCTTCCCAAGGAGGAAGAGGGGACTCATAAGTCCCTTCCTTTCTCTACGATGTTTATACTATCAATATATTGATCCATTGGTAGCTATATATTAGTCATTTTTTTCTTTTCATGGTTCTAGTTCTTTCAAGCTTCTCTAACTTTTATTTCTTATTTGTTTTTAGTTTTTATTTCTTTGTTTCATGTGCATTTGGTTATCTAATAAACTCACAAAATTCGGTCTTGTTTAGCTGACTTAAATAAGCATGCAAGTGTTTTGTTTTTGCTCACCCATGTGAAAAAACCAACACAACAGATTGGCGACCATACTGGGGATCGGTATCAAATTCCTCCCTATTTAAGTCTTGAGAGAACTTCTTTTTCATTTTTTTGATATGCAGGTACCAAAACTGGCCTAGCCCAACCTTCCAAAGTCAAAATTCTAAGCTAGGGCAAGAGAATTTCACTTGGAAATTTCTTTCCCGACGCGTGACAAGAAGTGCACGACTTTCAAGGCCAATAGACGTGCACTTTGTGCACTGTGTGCGTGAAAGAATTCATTCCTCTGCACACTCTATGCCCTATTCATGCCTTTCAGAACTGTAGCCCACACATAAGTTATGTTTTCTCAAATTGTAATGGTTTTTATGAATGGTTTGAGGGCCCCTAGCCTTCGAATTTTAATTTCTCACACTTTGTAAACAAAATACACTTCACTTAGAGTCCTTTCTCACAAGAAAGGTTATCTAACATAAGCACATAGGGGTAAAAAAAATCACTATTCTTCTCTTTTACTTTGTTTCCACATGGATGGCTCATTTGGCATTTAAATTTTGAGATGAAATTATTGCTTTTTCAAACACAACCAATTGATTTGGGACTAGAAATCAATTTTAATCCTCGAGTATGCTCTTCCCCCACACCATAGTGTGATCTCAGGAATCAGAAAAGGTTTTTGAAAGAACATTTAATCTCCCTTAACAAATCATTAGGAGAGGACAAATCACCCTAGGGTTCCTCTTAGCTTTTGAAATCATCTTAAAGAATTGTAAGGGCCCATACATGCCCACATGTTTGCAATCTTAGGATAGTTTCTAAATTATTTTTTAGTTTAGACAACACTCTAGGAAAGTTTGAAATATCAAAGTAACGGGCCCATGCATTCCCACATGTCTACAATCCTAGGATAGTTTTCAAAGTCTTTCTTAGTATAGACAACATTCAAGGCAGTTAAAAGGATTTGTAAGGACCCATATGTCCACATTGATAGTTCTTTAGGGATTTAAATATTCCGCAAGGTTGTACCAAAGACACATAGTAAGCTAGGGAAGAATATTTATAAGGACCACAGGAATTCCACATGCTGCAATCTCACACTTAGCTTATTAAAAATCTTTTGCACATTTTTCAATTTATTGCACACAAAGCCACTCCTCACACATATAATTTCTATTATAATAGTGGAGGTCAAAGTAAGCTTTATTTTGTAGTACCCATAAGTAATTCAAAGGAATTCCGAAAGATCCAACTACTTCTTTGGAAATTATCCACACCCATTTAATTCAAACGAGATTGGTCCATGACCCCATTCTCTCAGCCTACCACATCTAAAACTTTTCTAAGAACGCACTAAATTTTCCTCCACGAGAGGTGCCAAAATAAACTCTTAGTCTAGGTAGGATCTCGGGGGTAGGCATCCAAATAAACCCCCATTATCAAGTTCTCACATTTCAAAGCAATAGAAGTGGAGAATAGGGATCTTTTAAAATTCTCCAAGTCAAGTGTTCATATACCATAAGGAAGGAAGATACCCATGAAGGGTGAAAGGCTGAGGTCTGGTTGTTCTACACATCCCTCCTTGAGTCACCCAACTCTTGTGAGGGTATCCAACCTATGACCCATTTCTGAGGCCGAAAATCTAAATGTCACACTTTGACCGAGGTACTTAGTGTCCAAACATAGGATATCTACCTAGGTGGCAGTTGTTGGCTGCAATCGCATCTTGATCATATTTTGTGTGGCTATTGGGAAATATCATGAACTCTTTTGGGATATGCACCCTCTACCCCTCGTTATAACTAATTACTTCAACCTTCACTAGTTCCTCTTCTTGTGGCTTCAGGCCCCACTGTTGAGTGCTATTGGAAGGCCCAATGCTAAATTGAGAGGAAGGACGATAAGTCTTTTAGGACATGAGCATTTGTTTTATTTTTTCCCTGTGCGGATAAAATCCACCTATCCACATGCTTGTTTATTTACAGTTGATTTATGTATGATGTTCATTTAATTACATGCAATTATGAGTTATACTATCTGGTGAAGATCAAAACTATACAAATATCTTGTTCATTTATTTCTCTCTTGTCACAATTTGCACACATTCACTTTGCTAGTCAGAACCATAGGGGAAGCACAAAATCCCCTTCGTTCTACACTTGCATAATCTACCTCTTATTCTAGGAGGATTTCCTAGTCTTTCCAACTCACCGGCTCAACCATCTCACACCTGAGTGAGTACTACTTTTTTGGGGTCATCTTTACTTTGTTCCACTTTGCTTGGGTCAAATACCCAAGGACATCCATCTGTTTGTTCTCCTTCACAAGGAGGCTAGATTCAAAATTCTCCTCAAGGGAGAAGTAAAAATCCCTCTCAAGGGATAGGTCCATTACCTACACACACAATGGATGAACTAATCCTCTGCCAAATATCCCTATGCCATACTTGGCATCCCTCAACATTCCTGATTTAACCAAACTCATGAATGATCCCATTTTGCATGACCCCACTTGGCCTAATATGCCTTTAGACATTCCAAAGTTTGAAGGAAAAACAGAGGAAGATCCTACCAAACATGTTATGACCTTCCACTTATGGTTATGTTCAAACAACATCATGGATGATTCCATCCGCTTGAGCCTATTTCAAAGAACTCTCACTGGTTCATCAACCAAGTGGTATGTGGACAAAAAATCAGGGTCTCGTGTGACCTTTGAATCATTAGGCAAGGCCTTTTTGTCTTTTTTTCCAATTACTAGTTCATCATGACACTGGTTTAGAACTTCTATTTGATTTCAAACAAACCACTGCTATCCATATAGCTAACCACATCCATGAATGGCGTCAATGATGTAGTTTGTGTAAAGCATAAACCACCAAATAACAATGTCTTGATTTGTTTCTTAAATCGTCCGTCTATGTTATTACCAAATATGTAGCATCCAATTTTCCTTAATCAAAAGAGGAAGCCATCAACAAGGCCCAACAATTTGACCTCATATATTCTCAATCAAGTTACTTATACATAGTATTGCATGATGCACCCAGACCCATACCATTTGGCTAGGAAAAACTTTGGATGTCCCACGCTATGGATGGTTTGATTAGTTCTATGACCCATCTCAACCCTTACGGCCACCCATCACCCACTTATGGCACACATCAATATCTTCAACCATATGGAGGGACATCTTATTTCCCTCCTCCCACTCACCAACATTCATATCCCATTGTTCCCACTCAGTCGTTGGGGGGAAACCCACCAGTACCCATGATGCATATGGTCTCTCAACCAAGTACGAGTTCACCCTCAACTCCCGCATATAAACCTAGTAGTGGTGGAAGTACTTCAACTTCCTACACACCATATGGATCATCTCCAAAAAAAAATCCATAGTTTACATTTCCTGGTCTTCCCATCCGATTTCTCCTCCACCAAGACAACCACACGTCGGCGTTAACTTTGTTCAACCCTCTCCCATTCAACAGGTTCATACTTTTGAACAATTGAATACATAAAATTCGTCCCATCAACCGAATAATTCCAAGAAGAAAGGGAAAAATTGAGACAATAACAACCCGAGACCAGGAGGAAATAACCCCCAACAAAACCGTCCCACAGGGGGAAACCAGAATCAAGGCAACCAAAACCCCCAAGGGGGAAAAAATAACAATCAACCATGAGAAGGGAAGAACAATAAACTTAGAACTAACTTCCCTTGCACTCTATGTGGTGAGTATGTACATTATACTCACCATTTCCCCCAAATTTCTGATTTCAAACGGATGAAAGAATCCATGAACACACAATGCCCTCCAGCACCACCTGCCCTTAGCAGGCCCCACAACATTATTTTCAACCACCACCTCTGACTCTTTTGCAAAACCCTATTCCACACCAAGGTGTGATGAATACCCAACAAAAGATAATCCCGGCCCCACCACAAATGGGGCAATATCAAAACCCAAGTCCCAACCAACCTGGCAATCCAGACGATCACAATATCCTCCTTACCAACGAAGAAGAGATTTTTCTGGAAACACGTGGTCGTCAATATGGTTTTCCCCCTTGTAATGACCCCAAGCCATTTTTTTGCTTGAAACCACTAACTGATACTGATGTGTTTATTAATTGTTTGGTATGCAGTTGGCTATTGATATTTCGGCCTTCGGGTTTATTTCAGTTATCCAGTCATAAATCATACAAGATCTACTCAATATATGCAAGATCACAACAATACTCAAGATGTGGAAAACACAAGCATAGATCTGACCTTTATTATGAAAAAGCATGAACCAGATACAATATAGAGCAGATATGGAATGGTCCTCAGATGGATCCAATAGATAGACAATAGGAGCTGCTACAAAATGTTCCCGACAATACAAAATAAGCCTCCAAAGGTTGAATACAAAGTGAAGACCCAAGGTTCCAACAACAAGTGAACGCCCAACCCCACCTAGGCTGCTGTTACATCCTGCTGGATGATAAGAGGCCAATATTTTATCCTAGTTGAAGGAGATATCCAAACTGTGCCAAACTCTACCAAAATGTAGATCGAGATCAGGGAAACCCCTCCCGGAAGTTTGAAGCTCAAATACTCAATCCTCCTCCTCCAATGTTTGAAACCCTAATACAACCTACGCCCTCCTAAAGCCTTAAATAGCTCAATAACTTGTTCTGTATGAGGGACACCTCCAAAACCTCTAAAATTCTCTAGGATGATAGATTGGGCTATGATAACCCCTTAGGAGAAGTTTCAGGTTCAGATCCTAGGCAGAACTCCCTAGATCTGAGAAATACTGAATCACAAGACGTCCTCCTTGCCTCAAGGCCATTCCAACCTGTAACTGAAGATCTGATGGTGATAACTCTTCAAGAAAGAATCCAAAATGTTGGTCAAGGACCTACAAATATAACCCAAATGCCATAATACCCCAAGGCTCTCTCAACTAGCTGGATCAAACTCTTCTTCAATATATGGTGTGCCCCTGTTGGAAATCCCTGAACAGTACGACCCTGCTGCTTCCCTAAATTGATAGGTGGATCTGTGCTAAGAGTAGAATGGTGTGGGTGGATTCTTTCATCCCCGAGACCAAGCTTGGAACAAAGTGAGTGGATCTTTCACCATTGAGTTGTTCACAAGGGTTTGTGACAGAAAAACCCTCAAACTGTATGCTCAAGAGCATCAACAAGCAATTACCAAAATCCAGAATGCCTAAGAGGTGCGCCCTAGCCTTCTCTTTATACTTTTCTTCTATTTCCTTGTTGAGTTAAGTTAACTCCTAGAGTTGATCCTAACTCACTCTCCAATGCTTCTATTTCTTCATTAAGTTATCCTTTTACTCTTTTTTCTCTTTTTATTAAGCCAACTTAAGAATATAAATTTAGTTTGGTTGACTTTTCCCCTTAGTGTGAGACTATGGCCCAGTGGGGATTCCTAGGCCACTAAGTCCTCTCAAAACCTCTTCATCAAGAGGTGGGGGAAATTATAGTCTCCCCTGCTAGAAATTGCTTTCCCTCAATCAATTCCAAACCTATCTCCCAGACTACTTGTTCATTCTCCCAGGTGGCATCCTCAATGGGTAGATCCTTCCATCTAATCATCTACTCTCTGATGCTTCTTTTCCCGAGCCTCTTCTCCCAAACCTCTAGTATCTCTTACGGAATCAGAACAAGTTTCCCTTCTTCGTCCATAGGAGGTAGTACCTCAACAGGTGTGATGTGTTGGCCGATGGCCTTCTTTAGGTAGGACACATGAAAGACATTGTGTATTCTGCTGCCCTATGGAAGTTCTAACTCATAAGCTACGACCCCTATCTTCCTGTTGATCCTGTAGGGCCCAAATAAATGTGGTTGTAGCTTCTCTGCTCCACTTATTTTTATAGAAGCTTGCCTCTATGGTTGGAGCCTTAGATAGACTAAGTCACCAACCTCAAAAGTGCGGTCCACCCTGTGATTTTCTGCTTGGACCTTCTACTGGTTCTATGCCCTCTGTAGATGGTCCTTTAGCTCTTTGAGGATGTCTTGGCTCTGTTGTACCCACTCTTGTACCAATGGTGCTCTATTGTCACCGAAAGAAATCTCTACAAAAGATAGGGGGTCATAGCTATATAAGGCCCTGAATGGTGTCATGCCAATGGACATGTGCTGGGGGGTGTTGTAGCAATACTCTCCCAAGTGTAACCATCTGACCCACACTTTCTGCTGCCCTGCTACATAATTTATGAGATAGCCTTCAATCCACTTGTTGACTATCTCGGTCTGTCCATCCATCTGCGGGTGATAGTTGGTACTAGGGGTCAAGGTCATACCAACCAATCTGAACAATTACTGCCAAAAGGTGCTCATGAACCTACTATCCCTATCACTGACAATGGTTTTGGGTAGGCTGTGCAACCTGAAAATCTCCCTAAAAAAAAGTTCGGCCACCTATGCTGCACTGAAATCGGTGGCTATGGAGAATAAGTGTGCAAAATTTTTCAACCTGTCCACCACCACAAAAATGCAGTCCTTCCCCTATGTTTTTGGCAACCTGGTGATGAAATCCATGGATATGCTTTCCCACTTATGATCTGGAATGGGTAAGGGCTGTAGTAGTTCTGTTGGGTGGGTGTGCTCATCCTTGTTCTCCTGACATGTAGTACACTCCTTGACATGATTTATGACATCCTCCTTGAGGCCCTTCCATGATAACCTCTCCCTTACCTACTTGTATGTCTTACTGATCCCTTGGTGCCCTGCCATTGGCAATGATCCGGATTATTTTCGGCACGAAATGAGAGCGGAGATATAATAAAGAAATGCACAGAGATGTCGCATATATCCAATAATATAACTGAAATATATCAGATATGCAACCATAAACACAGGGATACAGTAATACATGATTTCTATTAATGAAATAAATGTACAGAGACTGTAAAAATACAAAGTGAAAGACTCCCTAGAATGGTGGCAGCTTATCTCTGAGAAGAGATGTGACGGCTACTCGCATTCGCAAGAAGATGGTTACAATGAGGCTCTGGAGGCCTTTTTTACAATAATCGGGAATGCCAAAAGTCCTAGACATCCAAAAACCTAACCCTA
>ML793796.1:118813-129450 GCA_009831015.1 Picea engelmannii
TTGGGTTTGATTTTACATTGAATGACAATGGTTTGAAATATTATAATGGCACATTGGTATATCATCCACCGTTTAATTCTTTGGTTGAACGAATGATATGGTTTTGAGCTGTGTTATGAACAAAGGATTAATTGGCAGTTGTACTGGTGTAACATTGATTGTATGGCATAACACTTACCTTTTATTTCATTGGTTGGCCAAACGATATGATTATTGAGCTATGCTATGATGGTTTGAATAGCTATGTAAGCCGACAGTCGTACCTTTCACCATAACTATCATGCTTGGCCAGAGATAACCTCCAACCCCCTCGCACACTTTGCATCAATGCCTACCTCCTTACCAGGGTTATCTTTGTTGATTTTTGGGAAAATCTCTAAACCTACTCTGTTCAAACCCTTGTCCCTTAGCCCAGATCACTGTGTGTTATCTCTTGGCTCCTGAAGGGCAAATTGAACCCTCATGATTTTCAGAGTCGATTGTGGTTTCATTTTTCCAGAGAAAACTACCCTGAATTTTCTCCTAGAGTCATGTTTTTGCGTGAGCGATTCTGGGAAAACGGATTCGAATTAGATCAAGCCGTTGAAAAACCAGAACCATTTTTAGCCTCTTTACCCTCAACTTGGGCGGTTTTCTCAGAAATTGAGTGGATACAGAGATCTAGCTCTCGTTTTCCAGGTCAATTTTTCAGTGGCTGGAACATACGTTTTGAGTCTGTGAGCATTTGCCAGAATGCTTATCACTTCTCCAGACCTGTGCTTCAAATCTCTTCTGCCAGTCCAACCTTGTGCTTCAACTTTTTGTTGAAACCCTTGATCAATCATCACATAGGTATGGAAAATTTGATATCATTTCATTTTGTAAATAATCGCTTATTTATATAACGAATTTGAATTCGTTTTGAATAGCTCTGTTTCGAGCATTGATTCACTCAGTTACATTGCATGCATTCTATATATGGACAAGCTTTGAATAGAAACACATTTTAATTCGATTTACGATTTGATTATGCCCAGGATTACGATTTGTTTCTATATTTGACTTAATCATGATTCGATTTGATTATTATCCAGTTATGATTACAATTGTTGTTGATGGGTATGATTATTATTGTTGGTCATGTCTGTTAATTGTTTAATGCTCAACAAACGAAGTCTATGGCAAGTTTGGTGGATGCTGTTATGCACGTTTCATTTTGACTATAATCGTATGCACAGTTTTACAACCATAACAAGTCAATTGTGATTGTGTTCGATCATGATCGTATCGATTATGATTGTGTTGATTACATCATGATTCACTTCTTAATTTCATTTGTTATGAAACAGTCCTGTTATGATTGACCTGATTTTATGGTAACTGAAAACAGAGCATTCTTTACTCTATTTAGATTGCATTTATTTTGATATTGTTTAATTTAAAAGATAATTTCACTTGAATTATTAGTAATTTGTTTTGATGATGAAAAGAAAATTAAATTGGATTTGATTTCTTTTAAGATTTTATTTGATTGCTATCTGATTCCATATGTTATTTTAGACTAGCTACAGAATCAGATGATTATGTAGCTAAGTCTGTAGGATCATTTTTTTGTATTTTGTCACTCAAATATCTTTCTAATTGGATCTTTGTGTTCTATTGGAGGTAAATTCAAATTTGCAACTGAGTTGTTGAGTAGTTAGGAGATGTTTCAGAGATTTCACTTGCATTTTATTTTCTTAGTTTAGTTGATTTTGAGATTTTTTCCAGATTATGTAAAACCGTTTGATATTATCCACAAGGAAGTTTTACCTTGTGGACAGACTTATAAATACTTATGATTTTTGTAATAATCATCATCCTCATTCATGGGAGAACAAGGATATGGAATTCTGATACAAACTGGAGCAGAATTGATGTTTTGTCATAGCTTTAGCTTCTCAATATATCAACATTTTGTTTCATGTTTTGTATATCAAATTGTTTATGGTTTATGACTACTTTAGCTATCTAAATCATATGCAAATGATATAATATTGATCACTGTCATATATATCTTGTTTCTTCTAGATATATAAACGACATAACAATTGTTAATTCAGTTTGTGAATGATAGCTTTGTCTTCTTCATAGATTGAATTGTTATATATAAGTCCTTGCATAACAGGTTTCCCTGATTGCAGGAAGTTATAATCATAAGATTGTTATGATTTTCTTTTATGTATTGTTTGTCCTGTAAAATACTTCAAGGAGCAGCATAGATGATCGTTTACGAAAAGCTTAAGGACTAAAATGGTGCGAGTTTCCCTCCTCCAACCAACTTAAGAAGTCATCATACACAGGGAAAACTTGGAGCGTTTCCAGGTCAACTAGTACATTGTTTACTGTTTTTATTAAGTAGTTTAATATAGATATAAGTTTAATTAGATTTATATTAGATTGTTTAATTTTAGTAATGTTTGTTTCTTTTTCATAAAATATAAAAAATCAAAAAGAGATCCTTGGTTGTCTTAGGGCAGAATATACATGAGTTTTGCAGGTTTTAATCAAATCTGTAGGTTGTTCATAATGTACATTTGTGAATAAAAAATATTGTAGCTGATAATTAGATAGTTAGTTGATTTGAGTTATTATAAGAGTAATTTGTAGTTTGTAGATAGAATAGTTAGAATAGTTTATATTTAGTAGATTAGTTCCTTTTCTTTGCTTTAGTAGTTTCTAGTTTCATTTATTTTAGTTAGTTTCTTGTATTCAGTTATAGTTTAGTTTGTTTTATTTACTTTAGTTAGATTACTTAGATCAGATCAATTCTCTCTTTGGTTTTCATAGAAGACCTTAGAACGGCCAATGGAGCCGTTAAACTTGTCAGGGTGGTCCATTCCAAACGGCTTGGGTTATTTAGACAACCCCGAACCGGTTCCACTCTCCCAGTTGACGGACGGTCAATTTCGCCTGTCAACAGCTCCCCCATCAATAAATACTGATACCTTATGCCCTTGCAAGACTCCTCTCATCCTGAAAGTGTTAAATTTGGGCACCCCACTGATAGATTCTAAGGTGGCATTCCCTTCCACCGTACTGTTTTGTTCTGGGACCTCCTCTTCTACTGTCTCTGTGGTTTTGACCTCTATGTTCTGTATTTGGCCATAGTCTTCCTCCTCGTTGTCTGATGTCACTTCTATGTTGTGCACCTGGCCATGGCCCATGCACTTGTGTGATGGGTTCCATGGTTCCTTGCATGTGAAGCAGAGTTGCCTCCTTCTAAGTTCCCTCTTAGTGTTGTTATCCATTCTTCTACGACCCCCGTCAAACCCCCTTAGGTCATGTCCTCCTTGATTCATTGAAGGTCTCTGATCTCTGCCTCTTGTGTTAAGGGGTGGTCTAGGTATAAATTTCGGCTTAGCAGCTGGTCCTAGGTCCCTCGTCCTCCAGATCGCATCCTGTAGGTTGGTAGGCTTAAAAGCCTTTACCCAACCCTTCAAGGGTTCCATCAACCCTTCATTGAAGAGAATCATGAGTCTGGTAGGTGATATATCATGCACCATTACTGCCAACCTCTGAAAGTCTTCAATGTATGCCTCAGTCGTACCTGTTTGCTTGAATTGTGTGAGCTCCAGAAGTGTAGCTCAGGATCTCCTTAATCAAATCTATCCATAAGCCTCTGGGTGAATTCAATGTAGGACACTATCTGATTGTGGCCTAGGGTGGAGAGTCCATGATACCACCAATCATGGGCCTTTCCATCTACGTACATAGTGGAAAACTTGATGTCTTCCATCTCCCTCATCGGATTAAGTTGTAGATATGTATCCAGATTCTACACCCATGCTTGTGCTGTCATCTTGGTTGTGCCATCAAAATATGGGATTTCCATCTTCCCTGCTCTTCGTTCAAACTCATAGCTTCTCCTATGGCTTGGCCTATGCTTGTTTCTAAACTTGAGTTGGCAGTACTAATCCAGGGACATCTGCCTCTGAATCAACATGTCCAAGCCATAGTACTCCTTAGTAAATTGTGCCATCTGCTCCACAAAGTCGTCCACCTATTCCTATTGCACCTGTCCATCTGTGAACGTGGGAAAGTATGGCCTAGGGTTAGCCCTGCTACCCATTTGTCCATATGACGTGCCACCTCCTGGCTTCTCTCGAAACTGGGGGCTTTCTTTATATTGTATCTAGTTTCACCATGGGATCCACTAGATCCCCCATAGCCACCAGATCCACCCGATCCACTAGCTTCTTTGTTTCCATACGTCTCAAGGTCTTTCCCCTTATGAGTCATCTGCATCAATAGCTTGGTTATCATTGTCTAGTTCTCATCAAAAAAAAATTCAGATTTCCATCTACCTTCTTTAAGGTCTATATGATCTTGGCATGCTCCCTTCAGCTTGTCTCCTAGATCTCCTCCAAATGGCGAACTAAGTTGTTTTCTGTGAGATTTAGGGTCTTATGGACTTCAGCTGCCAAGAAGTCCAAGCCCTGTGGCTCCCGGTCATGTCCTAAACCCTCCATTTCGGCTTTTGTTTCACTGGTTTGTTTCTTCCTTCTGCCCATAAAGATCCCACTGTAACTTTTCATGCGCTAATCCCTCCACAGGTTTGGAGGATCAAAGCTCTGATAACACTGTAATGATCCCAAGCCAATTTTTTGCTTGAAACCACTAATTGACACTGATGTGTTTATTAATTGTTTGGTATGTAGGTAGCTATTGATATTTCAGTCTTAGGGTTTATTTCAGTTATCCAGTCATAGTTCATACAATATCTACTTAATATATGCAAGATCACAACAATACTCAAGATGTGGAAAACACAAGCATAGATCTGAACTTTATTATGAAAAAGCATGAACCGGATACAATATAGAGCAGATCTGGAATGGTCCTCAGATGGCTCTAATAGATAGAAAATATGAGTTGCTACAAAATACTCTTGACAATACAAAATAAGCCTCCAAAGGTTGAATACAAAGTGAAGACCCAAGGTGCCAACAACAAGTGAAAGTCCAACTCCCCCTAGGCTGTTGGTATATCCTGCTGGATAATAAGAGGCCAATATTTCAGCCTAGTTGAAGGAGATATACAAACCATGCCAAACTCTACCAAAATGTAGATCGGGACCAGGGAAACCCCTCCCAGAAGTCTGAAGCTCAAATACTCAATCCTCCTCCTCCAATGGTTGAAACCCTAATAAAACCTGTGCCCTGTTGAAGCCTTGAATAGCTCAATAATTTTTTTTATATGAGGGACACCTCCAAAACCTTTGAAACTCTCTAGGATGATAGATCAGGCTATGATAACCCCTTAGGAGAAGTTCCAGGTTCAGATCCTAGGTAGAACTCCCTAGATCTGAGAAATACTGAATCACAAGACATCCTCCTTGCCTCAAGGTTGTCCCAACCTGTAACTGAAGATCTGATGGTGATAAATATTCAAGAAAGCATCCAAAATGTTGGTCAAGGACTTGCAAATAGAACCCAAATGTCAGACTACCCCAAGGTTCTCTCAACTGGATGGATCAAACTCTTCTTCAAGATATGGTGCGCCCCTGCTGGAAATCCCTGAACAATACGACCCTGCTGCTTCCCTGAATCTATAGGTGGATCTATGCTGAGAATAGAATGGTGTGGGTGGAGTCTTTCATCCCTGAGACCAAGCTTGGAACAAGGTGAGTGGGTCTTTCACCACTAAGTTGTTCACAAGGGTTTGTGACAACAAAACCCTCAAACTGTATGCTCAAGAGTATCAACAAGAAATTACCAAAATCCAGAATGCCTAAGAGGTGCGCCCTAGCCTTCTCTTTATACTTTTCTTCTATTTCCCTATTGAGTTAAGTTAACTCCTATATTTAACCCTAAATCACTCTCCAATGCTTCTATTTCTTCATTGAGTTATCCTTTTACTCTTTTTTCTCTTTTTATTAAGCTAACTTAAGAATATAACTTTAGTTTGGTTGAATTTTCCCCTCAGTGTGAGACTATGGCCTAGTGGGGATGCCTAGGCCACTAAGTCCTCTCAAAACCTCTTCATCAAGAGGTGGGGGACATTACACCCATGGATCTACCCCAACCACCTCAGAAACAACTCCAGCTATAGTCGGGCAACCTCTGATGATTCCCCACCATAACACTGAACCAAACCCTCGTATACCCTGTATGTCGTTACGACAGAATGTACATAACCCTCATTCTAGGGAAGCCAATAACTATAGTCTGGTTGATGACTTAGCATAGTATCCTGCAACCATGACTGTGTTGGAGATCCTCCAAACCTATCCATCACAACACAAATTCTTTCTTTCCACCTTGGGGGCGGTCGACCCTGCTGATACTTGACTCATGAACTTTGATCTCGATAGTGGAGAACCATGCCTCCACACCCTGGTATCTTTCCAGATACCAGTTAATATATGGAACATAAAATTTCATTGGTGCATCATCGATGAAGGTGCATCGACATGCATCATGTCCAAAGTAGTATGGCAGAATCTCAGCTCATCAGATCTAGTACTCTCCACCATCACCCTAAGAGCTTAAACGATCACCCATCGCCCCCTGAAGGGATCTTCCAAAATGTCCCTGTAGAACTTGGGGGAAAAACCATCCCCATCAACATTGAATTTATTGACGCCCCACTTGATTACAATATCTTGTTCGAACCTAGCTACATGTATGCTATGAAGGCGATAGCCTCTTCTGTGTTTCGTACGATGATGTTCCCCCACAATGGGAAAATCGTCACCATCGACCAACTTACAAATTACGAGCCTAATCATTTTGCCAACATTGATAACATCCTCCCCCTTGTCCGCACTAGCTTAGATGATTTTTTGGTCATCGACATGGGTCCTGGAATATCCAAGGACCCATCCTTGTTGGGGGAATATCATGGAGCACCACCTCTCCTACACCCTTTTATTTCAGCACAAGTATGTATAGTGTCTTCTAATGGAACATATATCCGAGACAATACTCCTTTCACAGAGGCCCCTCCCCAGATCAAAATTCCACCAATCAAAGAACTATTACATTAGGAGTTCCCTGCAAACCCCATTGCACCACTTGTCCCAGATTCCCCCCCCCCTCCAAGGGAAAATTTTGGTTTGGGAGACAGTCCCCCAAGACATTACCCAAATTCCATTTTTCTACCCACCACCTGGAGTCCAAGAATTCCAAGTAGTTGTTACTCTCACCCTTCCAAACATGGTTCTCTCCATCCCTAACTGGTATCTTCATGCACCCGCTATGGTTCCTACACCATCTCTCCCTCCTTAGATAGAGGGATTACCGATCCAGATCCTAGTACAGGCTTCTACCACACCACCCCCACCCCCAACTAGTGGCAGCACCACCATCACTAGGGGAAAACAAAGGAAGAACGAGCCTATAGCTCTTCTCCCTCCCCGAGCTCAAACTCCTTCTGCACTATGCAAAAGAGACGAACACCCCACTAATAGATGTCTTATTTTTCCCAACTTACACAATCTTATCTAGCTCCCCAAAGAAACCTCATTGCTTTCCACTCCACCAAGTACATCCACTGCTACTACGAAGTCCTCAACCACACACAATAAAGGGATATGAACCAATTTTGCATGCACCATATGTTCAGAATATGTCCATTACACTCATCATTTCCCATCTCTACCTAAATTTCGCCAAACATTAGCTGCAGTATGCCATACATCTCGGCCTGAGCCCTCTTCGACACTCCCTACTGAGGCTCACATTACTGACATTCATTATATCTCGGCGTCAATCCTTGAGTGAACAAGGTACCATCCACTATATCAAGACATTCAATTTATTTTAAGCGATCCATCACACACCGTACACGATATCCATTCTACATCCTCACCCCTTGAGGACAATAACACTTACCCATTGACAGTTCCCCCTGTCAACTCCCAGGATCCCCTATATTCTCGCAGTTTCCACTGTGACGAAAATATCCTAGAGGAACTAACTACCCCCGATTTCCCATGGAATGTGCTCCATCATCGAGCACTTTTTCTTTCACAAGAGGCCTTTCACCCTTGTACCCAAGCCTCTCTGTGTGCAATCGAAACTAAGGATTTTATTCCTTTGGGGCATATAGACTGGTTCAAAAACCCTATCCCTACCCCCAATGATTTTGAAGAAGGCAACATGGCCAACATCTCTCCCACCGTCAAAATTGACATTTCCATTAAACCTGACATCATAAAAGAAATCACCATTGGCGCCACATGCTCCCGTGAAGAAATTGTTGCTTATAAATCTCTCTTTCAAGAATATCGTGACATTTTTTCCTGGTCATATATGAAAATTCCTAGCCTATATCCTTCTATAGTCAAACATCGAATTGACACCTGGTTGGATATCACCCCTGTTCATCAAAAGCAATGCTCCCTCCACCCATCCAAAGCTATGGCTATCAAAGCCAAAATTGACAAGTTATGGGTTGTCGAGTTCATTTACCCATTGTGTACACTTTTTGGGTATCCAACTCCGCCCCTGTTAACAAAAAACATGGAACTACTCACGTCTGCACAGACTTTCGTGATCTCAACCATGCTTGTCCCAAAGACAATTTGCCTACCCCTTTCATCGACCAAATCATCGACAATTGTGTCATCCACGAGGCACTTCCCTTTATGGACGAATTCTCCATATTCTCTACTCCCAAAATAAAGAAATCTCTTGTCCTCATCGAAATAATTACAGATATTCCTTCGGATGCTAAAGCTTCCCCCATCAATGAGGATTTACCCGATGAACGCCTCTTCTTCATCCCCTCCAATGACCCCTAGTATGACGACCTACTCGTCTACCTTCACACATAGAAGTTTGAGTCTCATCTCTCTTGAGATGATCGTTGATGCATTCACCATCAAGCCTCCCTCTACCTTCTCATCAAAAACATTCTCTATCGACGCGGGGTCAACACCATTCTTTGACGATGTCTTACCATCGATGAAGCTGACAGAGTATTGAACGATTTCCACAACGAAGCTTGCGGTGGTCACCTCTTGGGTATGTCTATCGCCCAAAAAATCATTTGAGCAGGGTACTTCTGGCCCACGTTGTTTCATGACTACATCCACGTTGTCAAGCGATGCGAAAAAATTCCATCTTTATGCAAACAAAGCACGAGCTCCACCAGCTCTTCTACACCCAGTCATCACAGCTGACCCCTTTTGTAAATGGGGAATAGACTTCATGACTTGACATCCTCCATCCAATAATGAACACATGTACATTTTCGTGGTAGTGGATTACTTTACCAAATGGGTTGAAGCCATGCTCACATTTAACAACATTGCTGACACAACACCGTGTTTTTTCTTCAACCATGTCATTACCCGGTTCAGAGTCCCACAACAATTAGTTTTTTATCATGGGAAACATTTTGAGAATGAGATCTTTGCAGAACTCTCCTAAAAATTAGGCTTCACCCATGAGTTCGCCTCTCCATACTACCCTCAGTCCAACAGATAGGTCGAGGTTTTCAATAAAGTCCTCAAAACCATGCTACAACGTATCGTCAACAAACATAAGACTAACTAACATCATATTTTGTTTTCCTCTTTATGGGATTATCACATGGAAGTCAAAACTACCACCAGTTTTACACCATTCCACCTCGTCCATGGGATCGATGCCACCCTCCCTATCGATTATGAAATCCCCATGTTACGCACTACAATAGAACTCTTACCTGACACTGCTCCAATGGAGCAACACCCACTGACCTTAGAGTCACTTGATGAAGACCATTGATCTTCATTACAACACAATGAGGAAGCCAAAATACGGTCCAAAGCCACCTTCGACCGTCATGTCAACCTTCACTCATTCAACAAAGGTGATCTCGTGTTAGCCTATGATATTGCCCACGACACTCTAGGCCATGGGAAATTTGAGTCATCATGGCATGGCCCCTTCATCATCCAACACTGCCTCACTAAACATGCCTACATCTTGGCCTCTCCATAATGATACCCTCTCAAATAACCCATCAACGAGTTGTACTTAAAGAAGTTTTACGCCTAAGCATATCCCCCCTACCTTAGGTTTGTCTTTGTACACATTTCTAGAGATTTTAGTCTTCTTTACTGCCACCACTCCTCATGTCTAATCTATCACCCGTGTTATTGACAGATGCATCATCCATCATCCTACCACATCGGTTACACTGACGGTGCCATTCTCTAGACCTAGAATCTTGCTTCAGTTGTTTGGGCCCTCTATACTCCCTCACTTATCCTACTCTATTCCAGTGGCATATATTTGGGCTCAGACACCAACAACCAAGCCAAATATGATGTCATCATTGGTCTCCTCACTAAGGTCAGTCACCGCCACATTCGTCACCTCAACATTCTATTAGATACCCAACTTGTTGTCCTGCATCTCAACAACGTATATCATGTTCATGATCCTTTCCTGTTTCAAAAACACCTACAAGTTAGAATCCTATCTCGCAACTTTGATTCCATCACATTTACACATATTCCAAGAAACCTTAATCAAGTAGCAGATCATATGGCTAACCTAGTATTAGATTGGCAGTTATCAAATTGAACAACATCATATACATAGCAACATACATCTGTCAAAACACATAACAATAGACATCATACATCATAAAATCACAAAGCATAAAGACATGAATTGTAA
>ML793796.1:129500-146253 GCA_009831015.1 Picea engelmannii
TACAACTTCCCGTAGGCTCATGAATCCCCTCACCCCTATGAGTACAAAAATGGGTATCCAATACCCTATACAAAATTAGGCCCATAAACCCATATACATACAAAATTGGCACTCAAGGTGCCCCTAGAGCTCCCCGTCTAGGTCCTCTGTCAGTCAGAGTTGCCCCACTAGTTGGGGGCCCTCCAGCTCCAGGAGGCACGCTTCCCTCGCCACTTTTTCTCTATGGATCAATATTTGCCACTCAGTTGGTATCCCCACACACTGGTCCAGGACCTCCTCGTCCTAGATGTGGGCCCATATGCCCTCAGGCACACCCTGCAAGACCCGCTCAAACCATCTGTGCATATCCTCTAAAGTGGTAGCAGCATCCCCCTGTGGCTCTCTGGTTGGTCCAACACCATCGTCATCTCTCTGATACCTCTGTCCATCCCTTGGCTCTATAGGCTCTTGTCAAGCCGACTCCCGTTGAGCCACCTCCCCAACGACCTCTACCTCTCATCCTCAGGGTCTAACATCTGCAAAAAAACACCAGATATAGTGTCAACATCCATATACATATACGATAAATGTTATCTATCAAAATCACAAAACATAAACAAATACACGTAATTATCTAGTCCCAGTCCTCCCTAGGAGTTTACCACCATGTCTGGATCCTGTCAGTAGTCCATACCTGCGTATGGATATCGCAAGATCACCTATGGCATCTGATGCCACACCCACGTAATCATGTTCGTGAAATAGTGGCCACCTTATCCTCCTCCATGACGGGCCAATACGTGTGCCCACCGCATCAGTCACGATTCTCGTTGCCTCGCTGGCTCTAGAAGAATCCATAGGTGCAACAGAGGCACCCTCTCTAAGAACCAGGCCACCAGAACAAAATTGAACACAAAGTCACAGGAGTCAGCACGCTGACACTAGTTCAGTTGGGACATCATCTTGGTGTGCATCAACACACCCCATGCAAATAGGTTCCCATCCAAGACCTACTCCACCACCCTCAACTGACCACCAGTGATCCACTGAGTACCCAAGGATCCATAGATCCTCACCACCATTGTCGTGATGCACTCATTCAATATGTCATTGATGGCCTCGATACGGAAAATTGAACCTGACATCTGGTTCAGCCCAGAACAGTGGTGAGCCACCATGGTATCCACCTGATCCTCCCTTGGCAGATGGGGATTGATGGCTAGTTCCCTGCCATGAAATGGGAGTCTTGTCAAGAAGTACACATCCGATGTAGAAAATAATGTCAATTGCTCCCCCCTCACAATGAATCACTGCAGATCAATGCTCCACATCCTAATGTGAAATTGTAGTAAGTAGTCCTATGACCGTAAAGGGGGCAGTCAAAGAACTTGAGAAACCCATAGTTTTCCAAGTGTCTATGCATGTCGTGTTGTGCCCTCATAGCCTCTCGTAACCAATCCCAATCCCACTCCCGCCAGTGGACTAGCATCATGCACTAGAGTCTGTTGATCACCTGTATCCACCCAAAAACATCTTCTCAGCCACATCATCCATAAAAAAAGCATAAAAATATCAAAATATCACAACCCCTTATCCTGCCCACAGTGCGTGGCTTTCCCCTAGAAAGTTGCACACATGTGCATGCCTGTTCTTAGCACAGCTGCGCACCAATGTGAATTTGTCTCACAAATATCTGCGCATTAGGAGCGCAGTTGTCAGTTAAACAGGTGTGCATCCCATATGCTCCTGTATAGCCAACCCTCGCACCCACATGTGCGAAAGTCTCAGGGAAAACCGCACATTATGCACAATATTCCTCAGCGTAGTCACACACTCCTCTATGTGTGACTATCAGTATAAAACCCTCACATAATGTGTGGGAAACTGGGTTATACCCATGCACATATGTGCGGGTATTCCCCCTTTTCCCATGCACTTGTGAGCCCCTACCCTTAAAACCCCCTGTACGACCCCCTGTACGACCCTCTGTACAACCCATACCTACAAACTATCAAAATCACAAGGTACGGGATGATAGGGCCACTAACCTGCATCTCGTCACTCCAGGATTGGTAGCCTCATGCTCCCGCAATATCGAAATCTCCTCACAACTCTCTCGTTATCTCAACAATAGTGGAAGGTACAAATGAGTTGGCATTGTGGGCCCACCATCCATATATAGCCCCTTTTTCCCAACTTCCACACTCTATTATAGGAGCCCAGAGCCTCTGTTTTTCGATCCGTTCTCAGCCATGAGATCCTGATCCCACCATCTACACATTCATATTCTTTGGGTTATCATCTACACTTGGCCCTGGAGGAGCATTTTTCTCACACCACGCTTAGGTATGCATGCTCACTTTAAGTTTTAATCAAATAGTTGTTATATATTCTTTCCAAATATTGTTCACATCGGGTATTTGGTTTTCATGTGTGCAAGTACTTTTTCAGCAAGCTTACAGCCCCTTTGGGTATATGTTCGACACTGGAATGTAATTATTCCCTTTGTAAATCAATTGCATATCTCAGTCACACCCTCTGACATTTACCTTTAGGATCCCTACATTCGTCTCTGTAGTATCTTCACCTCTACCACATCTTGGTACTGACATCCGATAGCACTCTCCCCCACATGAGTTGTCCCATTCATTGTTCCCCTCAAAAAATTGACACTCATGTAGATTTCACCCCCTAGGATTGGGAGTCTCGATAGTATTTTTCACTTCTGAGAATGAACCCCGTACTTATTCTCATCATATTGCTAACCTTCCCAATGGAATCCCAGGTCATATCATCCTCCACTTGGTTCTATTGATTGTACCCCCGCAGTTTCATTAGCCCTCCATCTCATCCACTATAAATTTTCCCATCTGCATATTGTCCTCCATTCACTTACCTAATATAAAAATCCACCCATGGGGCCCCCACCCTCCGCTAGTTCTCTTTGACAAACTTGTGCCCTAAATAGGCCAAGCCATCTTTCACTGGGGCACTCATTTCTGTATCTGTATACTCAACCCAAATTATTCTTTATTTCTTTGGTAATTGTATAAATCCTTTGTTTCCAACATATACATAACTTTTTCGTCGTCATCCTTGATGTCCTTCTTTTACCTGACAAAGCAACCCATGTCACCCTTGGTTGGGGCATCCACCCTTTTTTCATATTGACATCGTTAAGAAACCTCGAGTATCCCAAGTCCTTGTACCCACGATCTCTGAGTTTGCCCACTTTGTTATCCTCTAGCACATTTTAACCCTGTATCTATTCGTCCCCCTGGCACTAGATCCATTTTTACGGTTGCTGCCAATCATCCCTCAAAACCCCAACCAAGGACAGTCTTGAATAACACAACATCTTGAATTCGTTCATGTTACTCTTCAGTATTGGATATCATCTATTACTCAATGGATTTCAAGAATCCCTTAGCTTCTTGGTGTCGTGTCTCCCTTCATATCGACATCAGCACTTTTTCTAGAAGGACGACAATATATTGACTCCCATTACCTTTTCAATGAGGAGTCTCAGATGACACATAGAGAATCATCATTGCTTTTTGATTCTATTGATCCCCATAATATTCAACTTCAACAAACTCCCATGTTACTGTGGGTCTTAATATGCGACTATTGCAGTTGTTTCATACCAGTCGAAGACCTCTGAATTTGTTAGGCCATCAATGCCTACGAATCATCGACAATTCTTCCAGTCGTCCTTGACTCACTTTAGAGCTCATTCACCATTCATAATTGTCATCTACTATTATCAACCTCCCTCGAGGGTGCTGCAGTTATCTACATCAACATCCATCAATAATTACAGTCCCACATCTTGGTTTCATGACACAAGCATGGGGCATGCCCGCCTCATTTGTAAATAGATTTTATTTTTTCCTAGAGAAAGGTTTGTGTCCCACAGTTTTCCCTCTCCCTCCAACGGATCGCTCTTGCAGTTCCTCTCTTCACTCTTCCTTACAATGGCACTCTCAAAAAAATAAACATTGATGTATTTCGGCTATACGTATGCTCCTAACCTCACACATCAGGGGGCATCTATTATCACTGAAAAATCTTTCGCAACATTGCACATAATGGTTGAAGAAAGACATCGATGTCAACAATAGTTAGTCCACCTACAATACCAAAATCCATCCAAAAGAAAAAAAACTATATACTTGGTTCAAAAATCAAAGTGCGCAAATTCACCAAAGGAAGCGTGCACACAATGCGCAAAATGTGCACTCTAACACAACCCTCAACGTGCATTGTGCGCAAGATGTGTGACTGTCTACGATAAAATCCATGCATTTCCATGAATGCCACATTTATGAATATTGTTGGCCTCTCAACCACTTCTAGTCCGACCCCCAACACGAATTGACATTCATATATGAGCAAAATATAGATTGGAGGTTGGTAAAGGGCTAGGAAGTGCCCTAAAAGGCCCCTTTTTCACACTATGAACCAATTATATCTTGCCATGAGTAGATGCTATAAATATTTTCCATGGGTGCACTAGAAAAATAATAAATTCAAGTTATTTTTATGCTACAAGAATTCTTCTTTGAGAATCCTCTTTTCTCTTGGAATCATTCAAGCACCATTGCAAGGGCCATTCCACTCACCTCTTGAGGGAATTGACATTGTATTTCTTCACCATTGTTACTTTGCATTGCATGAAGAGAAGAGATCTCTATTAGGGAACTCAATATCCCTCCAAAGGAGGAAGAGAGTACTCATAAGTCCCTGCCTTTCTCTACGGTGTTTAGCCTATCAATATATTGATCCATTGGTAGCTATATATTGGTCATTTTTTGCTTTTCATGGTTCTATTTCTTTCAAGCTTCTCTAAATTTTATTTCTTAGTTTTTTTGGGTTTTTATTTCTTTGTTTCATGTGTATTTGGTTATCTAATCAAATCACAAAATTTTTTCTGGTTTATCCAACTTAACTAAGCATGCAAGTGTTGTGTTTTTTCTCACCCATGTGACAAAACCAACACAACACCCAATGTCGATTCATCATCACATTGTGGAGAGTTTGTACAATGTGATGACCACACTCAAGATCCAATTGAAGACTACAAAACATGTCTAGTTCTATCCTATGCACCACATTACAGCTTCACCAAACTTTAGTTATCAACATGTTCCAAGCCCTACCTCAAGGGGATTATGTTACAACAATTTTATGCCCTCCTCTAGGTTGCATTCATTCATATCACTTTTCTCCATAAGCAACATTTATTTTTGTATTATGATCCAGCTCTAGATATCTCATAGTACCTAGGTTGAAAGTTTTGAATTGTATTTGACTCAATCATATCACAAACATGGGTATGCTCAACTCATTGAAGAAAAATAAAATGAACATGTTCATCACATATATTGTTGTTTTTCATATGGCCTTATTTCTCTCTCCAAGCATGAGTACCCATCCATGAGGCTCTCTCTCTTTCTTTTAGTCATCATATTGGCTATGATGTATTTTGTTTCTACATTTTTTCCCCTAACATCACACATTAGGATGCATTTTTTACCACACCATTTTTCTCTACTTGAGAAGATGAAGGGGTTTTCATGTAAAACATCATTTATGGTTGGATACCATTATAATGAAACTAATGAAGCATTATGTTACAATAAATGGTTGAATTATATATGGAGAATCAAATTCAAACCATGTGATTGACTAAACTTATGACTACACAACCACTCAGTTCTATAGGTCATGCAATCTGCATAAGTAATCCTTCTATATTTGTGTAATCTTCATATACATCACCAACATATTAACTTACATGCTCGAGTATATTCCATACACATTCATAGATTGGAAAAGGATAAAAATCTTGTCTTTTTTCTTGTTTTGATAAAGTATTGAAGTTAAACTTGAGGCATTTGCATGGCCTAAATTGGAAAACATCAATTCTAATGCACGACATTCTCTGAAGAAAAATTATAAATATAGAGACCCTCAAGAGTTCCAAGAGTCTAATGATTGTAAGTTTATATTACACAAGTATAATTAGGGATTTGTTATTTTCTTATTCTAGCAACATTGTTTCTCATTGTTATTGGCATTGAGCCTTTTCTTATACCATTCAAGAGAGTCTCTTCTACAAATTGCTCTGATTTAGAGATAAAGCCTCAAATAGGATAAGACCCACCCAAAGAGGAAGCTTGAATGTCATTTTCATGGCTACTCCTAGGTGACATTGTTCTTTCTTTTTGAAAATTTCTTCCTACTCATCAATTTAAAACTTTGGGTTCTCTTTCCACCAACCAAAATTTGCATTGTAATGGTTGTTTCATCTTTGAGTAGTTTTATTTCTATCCTATTAATAGTGTAACAATTTTTATTGTGTCATTTGTATTGTCATATCTTGCATAATATCAAAGAAGATGTTCCAATGTGAAGGCCCCCCCTCATATTGCTTAATCATCAACAATCTACATAAGGAGTTATCCTACGAAGGTCTCACTTTGCTTCTCTTTCATACTACTAATAATTCCATATTATAAGAAAGGAGTATTCATGCATCAAGAACCCTCCAAACCATTTATCTACACCAATAGCTCCAACCTATTGATATAAGTTTCTTCATACTCATGAGCACTAAATATTTCAGAACATAAGGCATGGTTTTTACCTTTCCCACCAACAAAGAGTTCTTTCATGGAGAATACTTGAAAAATATATGATCTTAAATTCATATGTTTGTTATGTTGAGGCTGGGAGTTTCAATAATTTCTCTACACCCAATATGACCAGGCTCATCACTTCTTTCTTTTATCATATATAAAATTCGTGTAGAAATGAGAACTATTTGAGCTCTTTGCTTCCTAAACCTATGCTAGACTCATGCCAAGAAAGATGCTACCTATCAGGCCCACTTGATTAGCTAGACTTGTATTAGGAGGTTCTTTCCTTTGACCAATGATGTTGGAGAGGAATTTCCTTTTTCTCCAAATTTCTTGCCAATAATGTGCAATTGAACCCCCTTAGCCCTATGCATTTTCTAGTGGACATAATCAAGTTGTGCCTCAATCCCTTCACACTGATAGATGAATACATGGATACCTCGTCTCTCTCTTCCAACTATATTTATACTTATATTTCAAGTGATGATGTTGGCATTGAGCTAGGACCTCTCACTCCTGAAGATAACAAGTTTTAAAGGATTGGAAGATCTCGGGGTCAAGCATTTCGAAGGGATATATAAAGAACCTAAGAGAGTGAACTTGGTTGAGACTTTAAAAGTACTTTCTTACTTTCCAAGGATTATTAATGAGTACCTTAATGAGGATGTGTACAAACATGTGAATAGGGAGGAGCTTGTAGTAATCCTACAATGATTTGGTAAGGACAAGAAGGGTGGTCAATGGAATTTTATTTAGAATTCTTTGATTTCTTGGGTATATATTGAGAGTGGTGGAAGAGGTAATAATATCAAGAAGAATGAAAAATAGTTTAAATGCTAATTTTATCTCCTTGATACCAAAACAGGATAGTCCAGAGTCCTTTAATTATTCTCAACCTATTTCCCTATGCAATTGTCTTTATAAGATAATTGAAAAGGTATTAACACTCATAATGAAGCTGATCCTTTTTTAATACATTTCAAATGAAAAATTTGGCTTCCTCTATGGGAGACAAATCGATGAGGCCATAGGAACAACACAAGATGGGATACATTTTATAAAATTATCTCATATGTCAGAAACAATAATTAAACTTGATCTCTCAAAGGCATATGAAAATTCGTTGGTGACCTACCAGGTCCAATACCCACAAAAAATAGAGTTTCTTGATGACTTTGTTAGCGGATTCAAATTCTCATTGATCCTGGATTGAATCCTTAAATTTATTAGGTTATGGTTCAAAGACCAACAATCTCCAATTGTCGGGCCAAAAGAACTAGTCTTAATCTCTCTCTGTCACAACGCTTTAACTCTCCCTTTACAACTAAACACTTTTTCTTGTTCGGTGCTAAGCCCCTTTTCTCTGCGTGAACAAGTGTGAAGTCTATGGGCCAATCAATGGCGGTTTAATCAGAATGTTGAAGTACCACAAAATAGGGCCAGAGTTAAGCACTCTGATGGATCAGATCCAATAGAATAGGAATCTTCGTCGAAGTCCAAATCCCCAAAGGTTTCGAGGTCAAGACACAACAAGGAACTCCAAAAATGGTGAAGGTATGAAAACAATGGGATCCCGACTAGAAAGGAATCCGAGTTGATAATTACGTCGAATGGATTTTGGTCGTTGATCTAGAAATAAATTCCACCTCGATCTAATTTACATTGTTCATTTAAAATCAAACAAAACACACAGATTTCTAATAGGTTTCGTTCGATTTGGAAACCTCATGTGGAATCACAACCATTCAACTCTGCAACTAGTATTTCTCCTGCAATAAACACTCCGATCTAAAGATTTCTCAATACCACAATAAATTTTCCAACAGGATCCAATTACACACACAAAGAATACTCACTCTGAAATTTCTATTATCTGGAGGAATAAAATATACATCAATATGCACAATTCCTTTTCTTAGTCTCTCGGACCTCTGCACACTATACACTTAATCTCTCTTTCCATGTCCATTACCAAACTACATCTTAGACCTCTAAGGTAGCTCACAAACCAACCTATCCCAAGTTATCTCAAAAAATCTCAAATTTGCTAACTCCATTCCTATAACTTAGCAAACTGACACCTATCAAAACTGACACCTATCAAAACTAATCAAATGAGGATATATTCTAGAGATACTTTGCACAATTATTACAAATGAAAATAAAATTTAGGAAACCAACTTCCTTAGTAAAAGTTTGTGATCCTTAGGGTCAATTTCAAATGACCTTGTTGATTCTCCTACAACAAACTCCCAACGAACAAAATATTCATGGACTCATTTCCATGAGGTCTTCAACCATCTTTCCATGCTTCTAGATCTCTGCAACAGTTATCCAAGTTGTATATTATGTTGGAAGATCCTTCCGCTTGACTAAATACTCATAGTGGTCTTGCTTTTTGGCTTTCTTAACAAGCTTTTGATCAAGAATCTTCTCCATTTGCAATTGTTTTTTTGTAGGTAATTTCTTCATCCATTGAACTTCCTCTTGGGAATCCTCATCCTATGCTTCAGTTTCTCTATAAGGATATAAATCTGCAACATTGAATAATTTTGAAATCCCGATATCATGTGGCAACTCAATATCATAGACATTAGTTAAAAACTTCCTCAAAATTTACAGGGTCCTATCTTCTTCAAATTCAACTTATTATATTCTCTTCTTGGGAATATATCTCTCCTCGAATGTGCCAAAAATTGATCTCCAACTTCAAAATTGATCTTCAACTTCAAAATTGATCTCTCTTCTCTTTAGATCCGCTTTTTGTGTGTACCTCTAACTATTGTCCTGTAACTGGCCCTTGACATGTTCATGCAACATTTGCATTGTTGTATCAAAATACTCTGCATCAACACTCCTCATTTATTCATTTACCATATCTCTAAGTTCATAAATACCTCTTGGGTGCATACCATATACAATTTGAAATGGTCTTTTCCCTGTACTTTTGTTAGGTGAGTCATTGTAAGCAAACTTAGCTTGTGCAAAAACTTGATCCCACTGATTTCTACCCTCATTTACCAAACTCCTCAATAATTTTCCCAAGCTTATGTTTACTACTTATGTCTTCCCATTAGTTTTTGGGTGATAGGTTGAGCCAAATGAAAGGTTTGTTCCAATATTTTTCCACAATGACCTCCAGAAATGTCCAACAAATTTAGTGTCTCTATCTGAAACTATACTTTTGGGAAATCCATGCAATCTTACAATTTCTTTGAAAAACAAATTAGGAATATGGGTTGCACCATTAGTTTTATATAAAGGTACAAAATGTGCCATCTTTTAGAATCTATCAACAATTACAAAAATTGAATCATTCCCCCTCTGAGTTTTAGGTAAACCCCCCAAAAAATCCATGCTTATGGCATCCTATGGTCTACTTGGTATGGGAAATGGTTGATATAAACATGTGTTATGTTGCTTCCTTTTGGCATACTAGAAAATTTTACATCTTTCTACAAATCCCTTAACATTAGAGATCATACCTCGCGAATAATAAGAACTTAACTGAGCATAAGTTTTGTCATGTCCAAAGTGATGAGCCAATCCTCCATTGTGATTTTCTTTCAATAAGTTGTCCCTCATTGAGCATTTTGGAATGCACAATTGACTTCCTTTTAACAATAATCCTTCCTGAATCATATACTCCAACCTAGGAATTCTATCTATAATTATTGGATTCTCACATGCTTCATAGGCCTCCTTGAATTCTGAGTCTTCTTGGTACATTTCTTTGAGATGCTCAATTCCCAAAGTACTCACTTGGAATTCCTGCAAAACCAAACACCTCCTGCTCAAAGAATTTGCAACTTTGTTAGAATTCTCACTTATATGTTTAGGAACAAATGTAAAGTTTTGCATAAATTCTACCCATTTGGCATGTCTTTGATTTAGCTTCTCTTGCTTAGTTATAAATTGCAAAGCATGATTGTCAGTATAATTCTTTATAGAATTATAGAATTATTTGTCATAGGTTGAATATTTTTGTTTGGCTTCATTCAACTTCTCACTGAAATAAGCAATAGGCTTATCATCTTGACTTAGAACATCACCAATGGCTATTCCACTTGCATCACACTTGAGTTGGAAAGGTTTATGAAAATATTGAAGAACTAAAATAGGTTGTTCAATGATATTATCTTTTAATCATTTGAACCCAATCTCAGTTATTGTTGTGCACTTGAATGGTTGATGCTCCTTCTTCATAGTCTCAATTATTGGGGCACATATTCTACTGAAATTTATAATGAATTTTCTATAGAAACTTTTTAATCCATAGAAATTTCTTACCTCATAACTATTTCTTGGAGAAGGCCACTCCTTGATATCTTTCACCTTCTCTCGATCCATCTTCAATCCATCATGAGATATTACAAATCCAAAATAGAGTAATTTTGTCTTCATTAAGGAACATTTCTTCAAATTTATCAAAAGTTTCTCCTGTTGCAACTTCCTCAATACCAGTTTCAGAAATATTAAGTGTTCTTCCCTTGTTTTGTTGTAGACAAGAATATCATCTAGATATACAATCACATATTTCCCAATAAAATCCTTAAGTACTTCATTCATGAGCCTCATGAATGTACTAGGTGCATTTGTCAAGCCAAAAGGCATGACAAGTCATTCATATAAACCATCATTTTTCTTAAAGGTTGTCTTCCATGAATCTCCCTCTCTTCTCCTAATTTGATGATATCCACTCTTCAAGTTTTTGTTTTTTTTAAATAATGTGCACCACTTAGAAAATCCGTTAAATCATACATACAATGTAAATGAAATATGTACATGATAGTAATATTTTGTATTGCTCTAGAGTTAGTAGACGTTCTCCATCCTCCATCCTTATTTGGACTCAGAATAGTAGGCATTGCACAAGGGCTCAAACTTTCTAACAATGATCAACAATGATATCAACAAACTCATCTAATAATACTTGAACTTCAATAGGTAAATAATTTAAATTTGTATTGGTAAGTACTACTCTTGGCTCACCAGTCAAAGAAAATTGTACATCATCTTCTTTCTTGATTTAATGCAATAGTTCCTTTCCACTCATCAACAACAAACTTGGACCAACTTCTTCTTTAACTCCTCCGTCTTTCAGTGGAAATAACACATGCTTATATAAACCCTTTTCAAGAGTATAGGTGTTCCTTGTCCCATCATTAAAATATTTCCTATCATACTGCCATGGTCTCCCCAACAAGATATGACATACATCCATAAGCATGATATCACATAAGATTTCATCTTTGTAACCACCAATTTGAATTTCTACCTTACATTGTTCACTTACCAGAATCTGATGTCCTTTCTGCAACCAAGACACTTGCAATGGAGTAGGATGTGCTATCCTCTGCAATCCCAACTTCTCCACCATATTTTTAGAAACTATATTGTCTGTGCTTCCACTATTAATGACCACCTTGCAACATTTCCCCTTTGATTTGCACATGGTTCTGAATAAACTTTTCCTCTGGGATGGTTCATCAGTTTCCTTTTCTTCCTTAATCAAAACTCTCTTCAACATTAATGATTCACCCATCTCAAGAGTTTCTTATTTTACCTTTGCACTTATTGTCTCTTCTTTCTTCTCTGCAATATGAGCTTCTCTTTGGTTTGATGAATTATTCTGAGGACAATCCCAAGACATATGTCTTGTTTTTCCACAAGTATAACACATGATTTATCTACTTCTATCTCTTCCTCTTGAATCTCCTCCTCTAGGTGAATGACTATTATAAATTCTTACTTCTTCCCCAAAAGCCTAAAATTTTCCTCTGCTAGATAATCCCTTTCCTCTTGCTGAAATCCTTCCTCTGTTATTTTGGCTTTGCTTCTTAGCCAATTTTTATTCTACCTTTAGGGATGCTTGTTAAGCATATTCCATTGTTCTCAGGGACAAAAGACTGATCTCATCTTGAATATCATACCTTATTCCATTTATATATCTAGCAACATTTTTTGCATCTTCTTCTATATGACCTGCCTTGATATTAATCCTATAGAATTCTTCAGTGTATTCCTTCATTGTCATGGATTTTTTTCTCAAATTTTGCAATTTCTTGAATGGATTCAATTGATAATCCTTTGGCATAAAATTGCATTTTAATTTTTCCACCATTCTATCTCAACTTCTGATCTTAGCCTTTCCTTTCCTTCTCCTATCTATCTGTAACTCACCCCACCATAAAGTTGCATGGCCTTTCAGTCTTGTCACTGCATGTTTCACTTTATTTTCTTCATCCACCTCTTCACAATCAAAGTACTTGTCCATTGCATTGATCCAATCAAGTAATTCATCCACATTCAAGTTACCCTCATACATGGGCACTTCCATATTTGGTCTGGTTCATGCCTTTGTAACCATCCCTATCAGTTGTTCTTCTAATGTTATGCCTCATGGCATTCCTTTTGTTTCCTGTTCAAAGCTTGTATCATCACTCTCACTGGCATTCCCTGTGTCAATTTTCCTTCTCTGAGTTGTCTCCATGGCTTCCATCCTCACCTCGATGCATCTCATCTCCAATCGTAACTCATCAGTTACTACATTTATCTCTTGGCCTCCTTGTATGGGCGGCATGTCTCCTGCAAGATATAATTTTGTTGCTTTGATACCACTAATGGTGACCTACCAGGTCCAATACCCATAGAAAATAGAGTTTCTCGATGACTCTGTTATCAACTTCAAGTGCTAGTTTCCCCTGGATCGAATCCTTGAATTGAGCGAGTTCTGGTTCAATGAAAAATAGTCTCCAATTGTCAGTCCAAAAGCGCTAGTCTTAAGCACTCTCTGTCACAACGCTAACTCTCCCTTTACAATTGAACACTTTTCTCATTTGGCACTAAGCCCCTTTTTTCTGCGTGACCAAGTGTCAAGTCTACAAGGCAATCAAAGGTGATTTAATCGGAATGTCGGAGTACCAGAAAACATGGTATCATATTTAAGTGCTCCGATGGGTCAAATTTAAGCGCTCTGATGAATCAAATCCATTAGAATGAGAAGCTTCATCGGAGTCCAAATTCCCAAAGGTTTCAGGGTCAGGATGCAACATAGAACTCCAAAATGGTGAAGGTCTGAAAACAATGGGATACTAAATAGAAAGGAATCGAAGTTGATAATTACGTCGAATGGATTCCGGCCATTGATATGGAAAGAAATTCCACCCTTATCTAATCTACATCGTTCCTTTAAAATCAATCAAACCATACATATTTCTAATGGGCTTCGTTCGATTTGGAAACCTCGTGTGGAATCGCAACCATTCGACTCTACAACTTAGTATTTCACCTATAATAAACACTCTGATATAAAGATTGCTCAATACCACAATAAATTTCCCAATGGGCTCCAATTACACACATAGAGATTACTTTCTTTGGAATTCCTATTATCTGGAGAAATGAAATATAGAGAAATATGCACAATTCCTTTTCTTGGTCTCTCGGACCTCTACACACTACAAACTCTCAATATCTCAATCTATCTTTCCTTGTCCATTACATAACTATATCTTGGAGCTCCCAGGTAGCTCACAAATCAACCTATCCCGAGTTATCTCAACAAATCCCAAATATGCTAACTTTTTTCCTAGAACTTAGAAACAAACTAAGACCTATAAAAACTAATCAAACGAAGATATATTTTAGAGATACTTCATACAATTATTACAAATGAAAATAAAATTTAGGAAACCAACTTCCTTAGTAAAAATTTGTGATCCTTAGGGTCAATTTCAAATGACCTTGTTGATGCTCCTGCATTAGTGTCCTAGCTATATTTGAGACTTTTTCTTCTACATATTAGGTTCTCATTTCATGTTGTTAAGTGGATTATGAGTTATGTAACTACCCCTACTCTCGTTGATTTCATAATGGTGTTCCCTCCAAGTTTTTCAACCCTTCCAAGGGTCTTTGACAAGGATGACCAATCTCTCCTTACCTCTTCCTCTTTGTGGCAGAAGGTGTGAGTAGATCCATTCTAGAGGCAAGGAGACAGAGATTTGTTCAAGGGTATCAGGATTGGAAGGGAAGCTCTATCTCATTTTCTTTTCATGGATGATGTTTTGTTATTTCTTTTTGGATCTTGCAAAGAAGGTTTGCAAATCAAGGAGATTTCTCAGTCATATAATTTGACTACAAGGATGGAGGTTAACAAAGTAAAGTCTACTCTGCTTACTTGAGGTTTGGATGAGGAGAAGGGTATTGAATTTGGAAAGTATTTTCATTTCCATCACATGGATCTAAATGAGGGCCTCAAATATTTTGGCTTTAACCTTAAACCTAATTGTTATGAGAAGGCTCATTGGTAGTGGTTGGTTTCCAAAATTGAGAAAAAGATTAACCTCTAGTGACATCGATGGTTGTCACATGGGGATAGGTTGGTCCTAGTCAAGTCAGTGCTAGAGGTTATACATGTCTAGTAGAATACTTTGGACCACATTTCAAAAGGAGTATTGGATAAGATTTGAAAGTTATGTTATATTTTCCTTTGGCAAGGATGTAGTGAATTCAAATCTTCATATTGGGTTCATTGGAAAAAGTTAGTTGGGCCCAAGGCTTTGGGGGATTGGGGTCTATTGAGGCCTCAACAACTCCCCTTAAAAATTTTACAAAATAAAGAGCCCCCCATTTCAATTTTGGAAAATACTACTTTCAATTGCTTTTGAGTCAGTCTCACTTGATTGAGAGAATGATTGGTTGGTTTCTTTTTTTAATTCTCCGCGCTTTTTACAATCGATTATTTGGCTTATCTTTCATGAAATGAAGATTTGGTGTTTTGGTTTATCCGTGTCATTTGAGTATTTTGGCTCCATAATTTTCCAACAATGCTTGCATGTTTATTTGGACTTATTCAAAGTCAATATCATCCCTAGTTTTGCGTAAGTTAGATTATCTTGATGATTCAACGTTGCCATCAATTTTTAGTCTTCAATGCGTTAATTTTTGGTCTTCAATGCATAAGTGAATTAGTTGAGCACTTCAAAGAATTGAAATAATTAAATTATTAGACAAATTTTAAGAAATTCAATCTGCACCTTAAAAGAATACATGTTAAGGAGTAGAAGCGAGCTATCAATTTTGGATTTACATAAAATGTTATTTTTTACTAATCCTGAACTTTTACTCAAATTTATCCATTTTCTATAAAATTATTTTTCTTTGACAAAATAATATCAATTCAAAACAAGGTTTTCTCATATACATTTATTTTGTGCCTTAAAATAGTGTATGTCAAAGTTTATTAGTGAACACAGTGTTTCATGTGAGGAAAACATCATATTTTTAACGGAACAAATCTTTTGAAAAAAAATATTTGTTATTTTTTGTATTTGCCATGCTTGAAATTCATGATTTCTAATCAAGCTTTGTTTTGATTGTTATTTAATATTTAATACATTAAAATTGTTAGATTTGGACTCTATTCTATGTAAATAATTTAATGTATAATCACATTCATTACGCATTAGTATTGTTTGATATAAACTTTACATATGTTTACCTCTTTATAAGAACAATCTTTATTAGTTCCTAGCCTTCGGGCTGGTAGGAACTAATAGTAATCGTTTTTATGTCTTTCAATTAAACCTACAAGCAAACCAATAAATTATTAGTCTTTTAAACTAAGTTTTGGCAAATCCATTAATTGTTTTCACAAATTCATTAATTTTTGAAATTGCACTTTGCGTTTTTATCCTAAGTTGTAAGTTGGATCTTGTTAAATTTTTAATTAAAATAAAGTACCAAGGCAAGTGTTTCTCTTCCCTAGGTGCCTAAGGGGGAGAAAGTGTCGAATGTGGGTCCTAGTCATTTAATTTGTGAGATGCAAATTAAAAGGTGACTTTATGATTAAAGTGAGAGTGAGTGAAGAGACACCAAATCTCAGCCACCCATCTGATCTAATCTTAACCGTTAGATTAGAAAACCCCTCACCTTCCTTCATGAGGTCGACTTGGGCAAGAGGGCGCACACATTCTTGGGAAGTTGGAGCATTCTTGTTGAGAGAACAAGAGAGAGCAAGAGAAGGGACCTTTGGTGAGATGCCAAGGTCGGATCTTTGGTGAGATGCCAAGATCAAGAGACTCTTGGTGAGATGCCAAGAGAAGGGACCTTTGGTGAGATGCCAAGGT
>ML793796.1:155009-186420 GCA_009831015.1 Picea engelmannii
TTAGATAAGTATGAATTATATATTCCAACACTCTCCCTTAATGACTACTTATCTAAATATCTTTGTGGTCATATCTTCATCACTGTCATGGCTTCAATTTTTCACTTGAGCTTGCTTTACTACGGGCTTCATCCTTGAACTTTATTTTTGCTTCCTCTTATACCTTGTACCTGCATATAATTATTGATGTCCATATAAAACACAATCCATCTACCGGAATACATGGGTCATCCGCCGCTGTAACTGCTAGTTCTCTAGGAATTGTTTTCAGCTACATAGTTCATCAATGTTAAACTCTCCCTTAAATGTAACTTGGTCCCTCACACTCTGAGACTCACAACTTGGTCTCACACTTTGAGATTCTTCCATATCACATCCCCACCTTGAATCGAAGATCCAAAGTCTCTGATTCAATATCAAGCTAGCATACGAGTACACCTGCCACCCTCGTACCTGCCCTAGTGGTTAATTCCACAACTTGATACAACAACCTCTCTGTCTATGAGAGAGTATCACATCCTGTGATCACACGCACTTCTGCGCTACAACACATATGCATGTTTATGCCTTACTAACAAGGCTTACAACGAACCTGGGGAATTTAGCTTGCCCATGGCTAAGCATTACAATTTGGACCATAACCTGGGTGTCGGGTACAACCGATCATACACCTCCTACAACAATTCAATCAGGTACAAAAAACATTCAAAATGTTTTATAACAATATCAAGAATACTCTCACCAATCATATGCCCACTATTACAAACCCATTACATATGTCCATTTACATCTCATCATCATTCTTGACCAAGACACACAACCACTTCACACAACTTGAATAACTATCATCACACATTCAAACAAGAAATATAAACACAACTCAATCTCACTTTTGTGACTTAATTTGGAGGATGTGTGAGTCCGACGGAATGAGCACGTACACCTCACTTCATTTCACTATAACACCTCCATGTAATGATGCCTTTGTCCTTTCTGCAATATCATGGACAGCGGTTTGTCACACGCCCTTCAACCTAGTCCTCTCATCGGGCTTCCTCTTCCTTTGTGACTTGTTTCTCGCTTCTAGCTAGAAGCAATATATTTGTCTTTGGTGACTGCAAACACACATTTTATAGGTGTCACTGTTTCCACAGTGACGACCTTAACAAACCATCACACCGAACAACATGCATTTTGCATACATCACCATTCACGTGGAAAATTGAAGCACCCAAGGCTTTTGCAACATCTGTACAGTATTGCGAAGATCTTCCAGATTTGGGATTAGTTGTGAATGAAACCTGATTATTGACCATGATGTGAATAGTCCCTCCAATGGTGTAGTTAGGAAGAGCACTCAAATGCAATGTCTCATAGACCACACCTTGCCTGGCAAAACTTCCATCTCCATGAATCAATATAGCCAAGTTTTTCTTCCTCTCTTTGTCATTTGAATAATACTGTTTTGCTCTAGTTTTCCCAACCACAACTGGATCAACTGCTTCTAAGTGACTGGTATTAGCAACTAATGAAAGATGGATCCTTTTTCCACCTCTAGTATTGATAATCCTCGACTTGCCGAGAGCCATGGTCGAAGTTGAGCTCGTAACTGAGAGGATCCTACTGAAACCTCGACGGGCGAGAACTACAAATTGTTTTTCCGTAGTTCTTCATCCTGCGGGCAAAGTACTTCAATTTGGGTCCGCTGCAGCAGTTCCCAACGTCCTCAATTATGGATTCCAACCATTCTCCAACACGCCTGACGTTGCTCCAGCCCTTGCGCCACCAGTTGTGAGGATCCCCGTCCATCGGATCTGCCTCGGGATTCAATCGTTTGACTTTATGAAACCACGAGGGCCGAAGGAGTGAGCGTTCGTCGTCAAATCCATTGCAACAACAAAAGAGAATGTCTGTGATCATAGGATGGCGAGGGCGTATGGGTTCAACGTCCATCTCCCCTCCAAAGAGGTTGATTAACAAAGACGTTCACGTCGGGTTCACCACTGAATATTAACCACAATCGCCTTCTTAAAGAATTTGGCTATCATCCAAATTAAAACTGGAGACAACAATTTTTCTATAGAGGTCGTCTCTTTCCAATGACCAAAGTTGGGTCTCACGCTCCACAAAACGCACACAAAAATCTTCGCCCCATGCAGGCTTTCAGTGCTTTCACGTGAGTTGCACGCAGACAACCAATTATGCACAGACGATGAACATGATCATCAGATCTTCTCAGCAAGAAAGAGTCTCTGCAACGATTTACACCAATTCACGGCTCGGGCGATGACCACAACAAACTGCTCGATAGGCAATTACCCACAAGCTTAACACAACATGCGGCTTAACACAACAGATCTACTCTACTACACTAATGATTAACACGCATCATTCTCTCTCTCATGATCCATGCCCTCTCGTGAGAGAGCTAGGCCTGTCCAAGCTCTGATACCAAATTAATTAACAGAGGCAGAACTGAATATGTGAGCAGAGCTCACCTTCGTTGATTATTGAAGCCAATCATTACATTTATATAGCACAAACAACCTTGAACTGACCTCCTACAAAGGTGGATCTGAAACCAATTCTTTCTAAAAAAAAATTAGTCACTCATTATTCTCATCTCTATTTGATATTTATGTTGATGTCTTAAAAGATATTTCTATATGTCAAGATCATATTTTACATAATACTAAAAATTTTATTTGACTTGGTGTACATATAGCGATCAAAATCTATTTTTAGTAATAGCGGTTATTATACTTTATGATATTTTGAGATGATGAATTTCTTCTAAGTCTTGTGAATCAATATTTTCTATTTACACTTTAAATGGTATTTGTTCTCAATAGAGATAGGATTAGTAGATTATATTGTTTTTCTGCAAACCTAGATTAAGTTATATCAGAGCTTAACTATTAATTCTCATGTCTAAGAAGCAACTTTAATGTGGACATCACCATACCAAACAAATATAGGCCTAATCGGGGTCTTGATCGGGTGATGATCCCCTATTGCATGAGGGAATTTTCCCACTTGTCAACATGGTCTAAAGCATATAAACTTGTTTGGTCAATGCTCACCAAGGATGTCCTTTAGAGTAGGATTTTGGTCTAGAAGTATATAGCACCTAACTCATGGTTGACTTGATCAGAAAGAAACACAAATCTATTCAAAATATATCTAAATATATCTAATCGATAGAAGGCTCTATATTTCCCTTTCATTGGTCCATATTTATCTTGGCATGTGGGTGATGGGACACAAGTGAGGATTGGAGTATATTCCATAATGGGTTGTAAGAGGGATATCTTTCTTCCTGGGAACTGGTTCTCCATCTTAGGGAAATTGGGAGAGTGGCCCTTAGTTCAATTTATAATCCCTTGGAAACAACCTTGTGAAGACAAGGTTGGATGAGTTTGGTTGATCTAGCGTTGAATGTTGAATTTGTGAGTCTTCGGGATGTCTTTGTTTCCCAACTTCATAGGGTGCATATCAGACTAAGTGATAATTCCGATGAACTTATCTGAAACTACAATAAGGCTAGAGGCAACTACTCAATGAAGTCGAGATATCATGCTCTTTTTGCAACTAGAGAGGGGGCAGTTTGCCAATGGTATAAAGCTTTGTGGAAGGTGAGCGCTCCAACCAAATCTAAATTGGTTATGTGGCTAGAAATTTTAGACAAGGTCTTCACATGGGATCATTTAGAAAGAAGAGGAAAGGTGGGCCCTAACGAGTGTCCCATATGTAAGACCCAATTGGAACTAACTCACGTCTTTCTATGAATTGTTCTTACTCTGTTCAAGTATGGAAAAATATTGAAGGATCTTTATGGTTTAAATCTTTGGGGCATGGTCATAATATTGAAGCTTGTTTTCTCTCTTGGTTCTCGAGAAAGGAACTAGAGGATTTCTGAGTAGTTTCTTACCTGGTTTTGTGGGGTATTTGGCTGGAAATGAACACCTCTCTATTTGAAGACACTCACATCCCATCTTTTAAAGTATCATCTCAAGTGATGGGGCTACTACCATCCTATAAATAGGTTCCTAAACAATATGTCCTAAGGAGGCTAGAAGATTTACAAGTGGACAAATCCTTTTCCTGGGGACATTTTGATGGAGCTTGAGAGGGTGAAGATAGGATTGTTGCTCTTGGTTCATTTTGATGGAGCTTGTGAGGGTGAAGATAGGATTGTTGCTCTTGGTTTTACATATCTTTTCTAACACACCTTTATCATTTCAAAGCAAATTTGGGAAGAGAAAATAACAATTTGGGAGAACTAATGGTTCTCTTCTACTTGTTAAAATTTGCCTTGGACAAAGATATAAATTCTCTACAAGTCTTCAATGATTCTTTAATGGTTATTAAGTGGATGAGCAAACAAGAATATATCCAAAATCTTGAATTCTTTGTTGTAGTAGAACAACTCAAATTCATTGTTGGAAACTTCCAGGATCTCAGATTCACACATGTTTTCATAGAACAAAATCAAGAAATTGATAAGCTCTCTAAAGAAGGTTTGAAACTAATGGAACGCCATTTTTTCCTTTCTGAAAGCCATGATGATCAGTCTGTGGTTTTGTAAAATTTGGGTTTGTAATATATTAATCCAAGACTTGTAGAAGATGATTCTCTTTAAACTCTTTGTTTTTCTTTATTTATGCTATGATTTTGATATTACTCTCAATCCCCTTGAATGAACTTTCTAAACAATGTCATGAACACCTTTTAATTATAATTTTTATTCTATTTGAATGAAAATTACGTTAAATTAATTAAGATGTTTAGACAAATAATGAAAAAGAGTATGTGTATAATATATTTGTAACATTCTTTTAGAAAACATAAGATTGAACAAAATTACACTACCCCTTATACACCACACCAAAAATCATGTAATGGAAAGAAATAATAGAACAATAATAGAGATGGCCATATGCATGTTCCAGGGTAAGTGTCAAAGTCTTATTTTTAGGATAAAACAATTAATATTACGCTTTAAATTTTAAGTAAAAATCTAATTAAAAAAGTAGAAATATAACAATTAGAAGGCATAGAAAGGCGTTGAACCTATTTTTAGTGTCTCAAATATTTAGTTAAGATGTATAATATTATGTATCAAATGAAGAAGATAAAAACAAAAGACTTAAAATATAAGTGTCAAACTCTCTATTTTTGGGATAAAACAATTAATATTATACTTTAAATTTTAAATAAAACACTAATTAAAAAAAATATAAATATAACATTTTAAATAAGGGATAAAACAATTAATATTATATTTTAAATTTTAAATAAAACACTAATTAAAAGTATAAATATAACATTTTAAATAAAATTGTAATTAAAAAAATTAGAAATATAATCATTAAAAGGGATAGAAAAAAAAAACATAGAAAGGTGTTAGAACTTATTGTTAGTGTTTTAGATATTGTTAGTGTTATATAATGTTATGTATCAAATGAGAAGATAAAAACAAAAGGCATAAACTTGTGTAAAGAAAAACATATAATTATATGATTTTTGTATAAAATTTAAATTAAATAATTTTAAAAAGAAACATTTTTGTTGGTTAAGCAAAGCATATAAGTTATATAATCTTTTATAATAAGTAAGAGAATATTATTAAATATGGAAAACATTATTCTCATTTTTATTATAATGAAAAAAGTAAATAAAAAATGGAGGTTTAAGTGTTTTAGATATTTAGTTAATATTATATAATGTTATGTATCAAATGAGAAGATAAAAACAAAAGGCATAAACTTGTGTAAAGAAAAGCATATAGTTATATGATCTTTGTATAAAATTTAAATTAAATCATTTTAAAAAGAAGTATTTTTATTGGTTAAGCAAAGCATATAAGTTATATAATCTTTTATAATAATTAAGAGAATATTATTAAATATGGAAAACATTATTCTCATTTTTATTATAATGAAAAAAAAAAAAAAAAATTGAGGACGTTATGATTGATTATAATGAAAAAGGTAAATAAAAATTGGAGAATGTTATGATTGATGAAATTTAATAAAATTTGGGATATAGTCCCTTTTTCTAAAAACAAAATTGCAAAATTGAAATAAAATGTAAATGGATATATAAAACCAAATTTAAATATAATGGTGAGAATGAAAATAAAAGATGAATTACTTGCAAAAGTTTATTCTCATAAACAATTGATTATTTTGAAACATCTCCTCATGTAGCTAAGTTAACTATAGATACTTGTTTTTCTATGGTCAATGACTTTAATTGGAAAGTTCATCACATGCATGTTAAGAGTAAAATTCTTTATTTGTTTTAATTGAACAAATTTATATGAAACTATCAGTTTCAATGAGAATTTAAATATAAAACCATAGTTTACAAATTGAAAAAGTCATGTAGCTAAGTTAACTATAGATATTTGTTTTTCTATGGTCAATGACTTTAATTGGAAAGTTCATCACATGCATGTTAAGAGTAAAATTCTTTATTTGTTTTAATTGAACAAATTTATATGAAACTATCAGTTTCAATGAGAATTTAAATATAAAACCATAGCTTACAAATTGAAAAAGTCATTGTTTGGACTTAAACAAGCTCCTAGAACATGGTAAACTAAAATCACTCAATATTTTATATTAGTAGGAGTTATCAAATGTTATTATGATTTTAACTTCTATGTAAAATATTGTAATGAATATATATCTAATTGTTGCTTTTCATGTTGATGAATTATTCATTATTGGATGTTAAATTAAATTTTGGAAGAGTCATTTGATATAATTGACTTAGTATCTGTTACATTTCTTCATTTGAGTACATACAATGTTACAAGATGAAGGTATAAGTAGACATTGGATCTAACTAAGAAATTCACTATGCTTGATTGCAAAACTATCTCTACACCTTTCAAAATTGGTTTATAATTGAATGCTAGTTGCTCTAGTTAAAAAATAGATAGTATCTTATATAAACAATTAGTTGATAGCCTTCTCTATCTCATTTCCACTAGATTTGACATTGCATTTGTAGTTGGGGTAGTACCTAGATTTATGTTGAGCCCACATATCAAACATAAGAGAGATGCAAAAATGATTATAAGTTATATTAATTGAACCTATGAATGACCTCTAAGGAAGTTAGTATTATTTTTCAATCCATTAGATGAATGATCATGGAAAGTAAAAGGTATTCATAGAGAGGGAGGAGAACATGTATTGGATGCAGTGTGTACGTTTGATGACATAGATATGATTTGAACCAACTTCCCTTGGATGATCTCCATCATTTATGGAGGGATACACACATTTCAATTGCATCAACATAATGATACCAAGAATTCATGTGGTATCCCATCATAATCCATTTCCCACTGAGATTGGTTGGTTCACATTTCACTTGTAATGAATCGATTCTAGACGCTTGTCTAAATAAATCGATTGTGTATGATAGAAAAGGGACTTTTTTTGGCATGAGAAAGCATTCATGTGTTTTAGGAAGAAAATGGCCTTTTGGTTTTTCAATGGATAGTGTTGTAGAGAGGTGAGACCTCAATCAATTATATTCTACATTGTAAGAAGGCATGAGAATGCTAGCCATTCCTTAGTGACATTAATCCAATTTATACTCTATAAATTGTCATTTTTTATTCATTCAATTTTTGTTGTTATTTCCATCATGTGCTTGTTATCACACAAATTGTAGGTTGGTAAAATCTCGACCCAATCCAAAATATAGAAATAATGGTGGAAGAGTTTACCCACTATCACCTCAGACAAACCCTCCCCTTGCTTTAGTGAAGGAAGAATCCAACATAGGGGGGGAGTCTCGGGTGACCCTAGGGGTAAATGAGACAAAAAGTGATATGATGGAAGTGAATCCCCTATAGGTCAATATACTAAGTGGAATATGGCTTGGAAAAGAGTCTCAAAAGTGTCTAATAGTTTCCAAGGAAATTGAGTACTTCCAGAAGATGATTGTACATGCCCGAGACACAAGAAAAGACAAGATACAAGCTAAACAATCCAATGGAAAAGAAACTTAATATTTTTGTCCCTATTTGAATAAGTAAAAATAAATATATATCAGCAAGTAAATGATTATTAAATCTGCTACAAGATGCTAAAAGTCAGGTAAAAGATGTAAGAGATAAGCTAGCAATAACTAGAGTAACTCAAGTATAAAAGCATAGGACTTTAGCAATGAAATAAGGTTGTTATAAAAAAGTATTTTAGAGATATATTATAAGACTTATGGATGTAGCAAACTATTGCTACAACAGAAAATTTAAACCCACAAAAAGTACAAGTAAATCACCCAAAAAGTGTGTTGAGACTAGTAGATTATTATGGCGGCTTGCTAACAAATTTTAATGGTTGAAATGTGAGTTATAAATAAAAAAGAGAGTAATTTTCTGCATCCCTAAAGGGTGTAGCTTTTGTTTAGTTATATCTCTAAGAAGACCAAGAAAAACTAGACACTTTAGCAACCTCAAAGCATCAAGAAAAGATATCAACTTGCACAATATCAATATCTCACTAAATCATGTTTACCAATGCAAACAACTAATTTCTCCAATGCAAACTTCATATTAGTCTCTTTAAAATTTGGGTGAATGGAGTCTTGAAAATCATGAGTTATATCAACAAAATCCCTAGGGGTGTAAATCCTCTTACTCCCTAGGGCATGCAAATCAAACTAAGGTATATCTAGGAGGGTGTACACCCTTGTACTCCTCCTTGCAACCTTGCAATAAATGACTTGTAAACTAGAAAATGAGATGAATATTAATGGAGGGTGTATGAAATTATACTCCTCCTAGGGTTTCAACCAACAATAATCATGAAACAAGCAAGAAGAACTAACAATTGCAGGTTTTCCTTACCAATTCCAAGAGAGGTGAAAGATCAAACCCTAGTTCACCAAGTAATTGTCATTCATAAGAAAGAGAAGAAGTCTCCAAGAGGTGCGCACCACCTTAGCTCAACAATTCAACAAGAAATATCACTAAAAATAATTTTCACAAGAGAGGGATACCAAATTGCCCAAGTAGGGCACAAATTTCAGCCACTAGTCTTCTCACAAAGGGAGAGCTATGATCAAAATGAAACATAAATGATATCTATTTATACAAATCCTACTAAAAGTGTTTGTCCACTTAATTTTAGAGTAAAAAAAAAAGTAAGGGGTCAACAACCCTCACTTTTCCCATTTAGAAATTTAAATTTGATTTTGCACATAAGAAACCCTAAAATAAAAATGGTGTCACCCTTCTAGGGCAACAATTTGGCATCAAGAAAAGGACGTTGGGCTTGGAGATGAAACATTGGGCCTCCAAAGGAATTCTCCTCAAGTGTTATGATATTCAAGGTGTTCCTCCCATCCAAAGATGCCAAGTGTCAACCAATAACATCACCACCACCAAAAACTCTAGCTCATGCATGACATCACCCCCTAAATGTGGCGCTCTAGCCTCCAAAGGCAGGTCGTTGGGGTGATGAAGGGATAGGAAGGGTCCTCCAAGGTGCCTCTCAAGCCTCCAAAGGCTAGCATCACTTTATGGTGCATGGGCCATGGTATCTTATCTATGGGATTCAAGCCCTAAGGAAGCCCAAGCTAGGCTTGTTCTTCCAAATATGTCCACCAACTGGGTCCTGCAAAGACAATCAATACGCCCTCCAAGGATCTCAAGTCAAATTCATCATGATAAGTACATCAAGTCAATAAAATATCCATATAATAATGTACATACAAGCCACCTCATCAAATAAACAAGTGCTCAAAGACCCTATGCAATTTTCCAAGTTTAGGTTTGGGAGGGTTGACAAAGCAACCTATTGGGTGGATCATACCTAAAGTTTAGGAGTGTTTCCCAAGTGGCCCCCTTTCTAATAAATGTGCACAAAGTGACATGGATGGGGGAAAGACTCATGGGCATGGTTTTCCATTACATACAAGGGATCGTAGTATCTCATTTATGGGTGCCTTTGTAGAGGGTGTGATGCACCTTCATTTTCAATGCAACCTTTTTCCAAGTCCATTTATTGCCTTTTGTTCTTTCAAGATGTTTCCAGGTTCAAGCCAAGGTGGGGATTCTACCTAAGCATGAAAAAAAGTGCCCACCTTGATTCTACCCTGGTCACATCATGCTTCCCCAAGTTGAAAACAATGTGTGTGGATTTTACCTAAGCATGGAAACATTGCCCACACATGCTCCACCTTGGTTGGCATTTTGTATTAGTTATTTTTCACAGGTCCCATCAGTTTCTTATGAGAGACATTTCATTTTCCTCGGGATCCCTGGGAGAGAATATAGAAGTTTCATGATTGGGTTTTATCTTTTTCCGTCTACAAGTCTCTGGGCCTTTAGCCCCTTCTTCCCATGAAATGCGGGACAATCCCTTCTTGGGTCAGTACACCCAGAAATCCAAAAAGGTAAGGAGATGAGGGGATGAAGTGTGGAAAGTGACAAGTATGTTCGGGAATAGCACAATGACTCATCAATAGGACCTCCCAGTAGCAACCTATCCCTAAGGGTGACTCACTTACTATGGTGCAATGTCAACCACCAATGTGAAACAAGGCAAAGAGCATAATTTCCAAGAAGATGTTACATAATCAAAATCAATTTAAAATGCAACAAACACAAATGTCTCAAATATTGAAATGTCACTTACCATAATACCTGAAGTGTACCTCATGGAGCAAGACCTAATGTCTTCCGGAGGTAAGTTGATGTGAAGGATGCCCTCATCATGAACCTGGAATTGTGGTGTCGAGGTGGGTCTATGTCTGTGAAAATGGACATTGTTAGTCAAGTTGTCTCTCGATACTCCATGTCTACAACATGTGGGCCTTGAGACATCATCTCCTTAGTTATCCCTGGGAACTAGGGATAACATCTGGCTCGTACCTGGGGACATGTACTCTTCATAGAGTGCATGAGAGTTGCAACATCTCTTGGTGGACATGTGCCTACACTGACTGGGGCCTTGGGGCCTTGAATATTAGGTGATAGGTGACGTTGGGTGAAGTCATACAACCAATGCAACCATTTGTTCATCATTTCATCAAGGTAGCTCCCCCTGTGATTAATCATGCAATACAACAAGGATAAGTTGAGCATATAATAATCATGAGCATAAATAGACATATAATAAATCATGAAATGAAACTCATGGATATGGGTGGGAAGGAGGAAATCTTGTTGAAAAGAGCATCCACAACCTTGATCGATACATCTCTGAACGAGACTATCGTATGTAGATGGTGTCTCATCTATATGGCTGAAATTGACCACCTCCTTATCTTTTTGTGTAGCAAGAGAAAAATTTAGGGAAGCTTCAAGTGGATCTTAAACATGATGTGTTTTGTGGAAGTATTCTTCATCATTGAACCCATAATTCTATCTGATCATGGCACATAAGGAATTTAATCTATGACACATTTCAGCAAGATCTAGTGTCAACAAATCAGTAGGGTTTTCTTCAACGATATCTTCATCTGCAAGGGCTTGTTCTTCATCTTTGCTTGAAATTTCATTGCTTCCCAAATGTTGAGAGGAGATAAGGGATCCTAATAATAATTGAATATTTTCCAAACAAGAGGAAATGGGGCAAGGCACAACCTTTGATCTAGAGAAAAAATCTTCCCCAAGACCTAGAAAACGTTGCTTCTTTATTTGCAAATCCTTGCAAAAGGTATCATTATGAAAATATTTCCACTTGGTAGAATGAGCCTTTGACTTTTCTGGAATGGCCATGTATTGGCATCTATTAAGATATGAGCACAATGTTGGTTGGGAATCTTCATTGAACAAGCTAAGGTCACTGAAAGGATACTCATCACAACTCTCAATGGAAGGGTGAGAATCATCACGAGCATATTGCGACAAGTTATATTCAAATAAGTCTGTAACGATATCATCATCGAGCTTCCAAACATCTGAATCATATACGTACGAAGACCAATCCTCTGAAGATGAAAAATCAACCCCTTTTTCTTGAGAGCTACCTTCAATATCGAAAATGGGATCTCCATCAATGATGATGCAACCCACATCCCATCTATGTCTCCCGACTTGTATGAAATCATCAATGTGTAGATCGTCAATTTCAGAGAGTTCTTTCATAAAATCATTTGCATCATTGGGACTAATCAGTTCTCCATATTCATGTGCAGGAGGAAAACAAGGTTGAATGACTTCATATTTGTTAAGCGGGAGAATGGATACTAATGCTTCCTTCTGCTCATCTGGATGTTTCACTTCATCAGGGTCCTCTTCTTCTTGAAAAATTTCTTCATGGATCTTCTCTTCAACCAAGTCTTCATAATCTTCAATAGAATCAAAGAATTCACCATCCTGATCCTGATCTTTAACAAGTTTGTAGACTTCTTTGGGCATCAATAATGATCAATCTTGAGTTGGAAAGTCATCTCGGTAACTGTATTTCTTCGTCATAGCATCATGCAATGAATTTACTCTGAAATAGGCAATGGAAACCTCCCATGACATGTTGAGGGTAGGACTCCTCTCATAATTCTGAAGGATAACATTGTATTCTTCTTTTTTTCTCAAAAAGAAACTGACTAGGACGTCCTTATTATGGTAGTGCTCAAGTAATTATTCACAGAACTCATTGTATTCATGTATGTTTTCCTTGAAGCACTCGAAACTTTCCTCATTATTATCATCCTCAATCTCTTCTTCCTCAACTGTTCTTTCATCATATTTTATAAGAAGTGTTCCTTTCAAACTTTCAATAAGATCTGAGAGAAACAAACATCCCCGGAGAATTTCCTCAAGGTCTTGAATAGTATCTTCAAGCTTCTGATTTTTAGGGCCCCAATGCTCGAGGAAGTCTCAGATAAGGATTATTGAAGAAGGAATACTTTTGGGACTACAAGAATGTTTGATCTAGTTTTGTTGTCTTTCTTCAATAGATAAGAGAAACAATCGCACAATCACATCTTCTTGTGGCAGTGTATGATGAATTTGACAAACTCGATGACATGTTCACTAGGCAAGGATGGATCATTGTTGAACCTAGGGACATGAATCAATTGTTTCATCGGGCATTCATTTGGATACCAATAAATAAAAACATTGTTACCAACTTAACGAGAACTCTACAGAGTTCTTATTTTTTTTTTGGGGGGGGGTCATGTTTTTTACCCCGTTTTTAAAAATGGTGCTACCAATAGCACCCCCCCCCTCCCTTTTTAGGTGGTTTTTTGATATTTTAAATTTTCTGATACAAAAGTTTCCACTTTTTTTTAAATGCTTGCTTTTCATCAATTTTCAAAAAAAAAAAATCAACGGTGTTTTTAATCATTTTTTCCATGCTTCTTTCAATCTTAAAATATTCTTTACCATTTACATTTTTTAAATACGATTTTTCGTCTCCTTAATTAATTTATGGTTCCATAATTTTTTATTTTTTTTTTGTTAATTTGTGTGGGACCTGTTGGCTACGTGATTAACCTGTGGCTTGAGAAACCACGACTCAGGGGCATCTAAGCCGTCAAAATCACCCGAGGATCGCACCCGGCCTGAGCCACACCAACCCTTAACATGGTTGGATTTTTTGTCCCCGCAGGTTTCGAACCGGTGACTTTAACATCACGGAGTGGCTTAACAACACACTCTATCACCGACTGTCCTACACCTCGGGGACCATAATTTTTTAAATATAGTGGAAAATATCATTTTTAACACATTTTTTACCTTTAATAGATAGGAAATCATTGTAGTTAAATAACACTATTCTTAAATATTTAACAAAAAAATATAATTGAATTTTTTTTCGATAAATAAAAACTGAAAAAAAAACTAAGAAAAATAAAAGAATTGAAATTAAAAAAATAAATAAAAAGAAAATTTATATAATTACAAAATCAAAGAAAAATTAAAAAAACTAGAGCGGAAAAAAAAACAAAAAAATCACAAATATATATAAACTAAGCTTAAATGAGAAAAAATTAAAAACAAGGGTAAAAAAAAAATTATGGTCCAAAAACTTTAGAAAAGTTAAAAAAACATGAAAAAAGATATTATATATATATATAACAAAGTAATGGCAAGTAAATGTGTTCTATGAACGGTTTAATGATTATGGCTCTCTGTAGTTTTCTCGCTATCACACGTTGTCCCCCTATTCTTCTCTCCCTTGCCCCGTGCTGCCCAATGTGGTCTAACAATGAACCCTCCTTGCTAGCGGTCATTTGATAGGGTCATGTTCCCCTCCTTTCTTCTCTTCCTGATTCATGGCTACCTATGAGGAGGAGGCAGATTACTCGTTGGACCCCTCTAAACCCCTCCATTGGTTCCCGCCAGCTGGAAACCCTTCCCTTGCTCCACCAGGCTCTTCCTGACAGTTGATGTGGTGTCAATATGGGGGGAGACTTCATGTGTTTCTTCTTCCTATCTTCCTTCTTCTCAGGCTATGACGTCGATCTCGGCTTTTGTTCAACATCTTTCACCTATTTTTCTACCGACATTTTCCCCTTGGGGACCCTGACCTCCTCTCCCTTTTCCCTGCAAGGTTTCAAGGAATTAGTGACAGATTACAGAGTTTCTTCTTCACTGATGGGTTCACCACTCCCTGCCTCTTCCTCCTAGGGCTTCCAAGATCCATCTGTCCCAAATTTCTTCCCAAAGCTCTCACAGTTGTCTTCCTCCTGTGGTGTACCTCTTTTGGCGGATGTCATATTGATCCCTCTCCTACATGGGCTTCAAGATCTAGGCGCCATCTTTCTGGGCTCCTACCCTTTTCCTAATGTGGGTTTGAGAGTGTTCTCTGATCCTCCCAGTGGGGGTTCACCGGAGGGTTTTATTTCCCCTTATCTTCCTCCAACAAACCTCAATGGATGGGATGACACATTAGAAGGATTTGTTGTTGTCTTAGAACCTCTCGGTATTTCTGAGGATCAGGATCCCCACTCGATCAACAAATGTCGAAAGAGAAACATGTGTATAGGGGTCTTTTCAGACTCCTTGAATCTCATTTTGGGCGAAGAACTTTCAATGGAAGAAGTGATGGAATGAATGATAAATCTGTGGTGGGGAAGGTTTATGGATGCCACTTCAGTGAAAAAAATCTCAAATCTTGGGTGGTTTCTACTTGGGGGTAGACCCAGTTCCCATCTCCTCAGATTCGACTCCTCTCTCGAGGTTGGGTTTTGATAATTTTTTCAAAAGCAGAGCAAGATTCTCGAGCTCTCACAGGATGTTGGACCATTGAATCCTCCTAGTTCTTTTAAAACTCTGGGATCTAACACTTTATGCCTCAAGTGAGCGAATGGACTCCTTTCCCATCTGGGTCCATTTGCGAGGGCTTCCGCCTCACCTCTGGTCTTTAAAAAAATTCCAAGCTATTGGGAATATGTTGGGATCTTATTTGGATGCAGAGTTCACCTTCAGGGATACAGGTGATATGGCATTGGCCTGTATTTTAGTCTCATTAAACATAAGGGGTGGTCTAAGGAAAGAACTCAACATAACGGATAGGGGTCGAACTAGGGCTCAGATACTTGATTACAAGGGTATCCAATTTTGATGTAGGCATTACCACTTCCATGGGAATATATTAAAATATTTCCCACAACCTTATCATGGCTGATCAAATACTTATCGGTCACCTCAGGCTGCTACACTCCAGGGATTTCCTTCTAACGTAGCACCCCCACCTCAGTAGGGTCTGCTTGACCTCCTGATCTTTAGATATTCCTATTCCCCTGAGCCAAAATGGCTCCTTAGTTCCCTCTAGAACCTTCAATGCATATAAAACCACGGGTCCTTGATGGGTGTTATATATGCACTAAAAACCCTCATAAGTAAACTTAGAGTTGTAGAAAAATATATGACAAAGGTAGAAGGGTTGGTAGTAGTATATTCTAACTAAGGAAGTGGCTATCTAAAGGCTAATATATTCAAGAAAAACTATCTAATGAGCAAACCCTACTAAGCAAATTGAAACTATGTAACCTAAGTACTTTTGGGCCAAGGATGGATGGATAGTTCTAAGAAAACAAGTGAAACCCCTACTTGAAGCAAACTAGTTCAACAATAAGAAATAAGCAACTATTTAAGCATAACAATAAGAAAATAACCAAAGAAAACTATTTTAACTTGCCAACCTACATTCAATGAGCAACTACCCTATAAAGCAAGTAAATAAACAAGAAAGCAACTATTCTACTAAAGAAAACAAACAAGTAAGCAAAGACAGCTAACTAACCTATTAAAGCAAGTAAAAACAACTAACTAACCTATTAAAGCAAGTAAACAAAACAACTAACTAACCTATTAAAGCAAGTAAGAAACTAACTACTCTAAGATAACTTCTACTGCAAGTAATCAAATTAAATCTTCTCATTGAACAACTATCTAGCCTAAGAGGCAAGTTGACTATGTTCTTAATTGAAAACTATTTCTAATTCATGAAAGGAAATCTATTTAATTGAAATCAAGAAGAACTAACAACTAACCTTTAATCTATGATAAGCAAACTGCTCTTTAATCTATCAAAGAAAAAGACTATCTATCCTACAATAGCAATAAAACTATCTTCTAAGCTATGAAAGCAAGAAACTATCTCTTTTGATCTACAAAAGCAAGAAACTATATTTTCTGAGCTATGAAAACATGAAACTATCTTTTAACCTATGACAATTCAAATATAATGTTGGTGGTTGTGTGAATGTCTCTGGTGTCGTATGATATCTCGATGACACTTGACAACAAAGGATAATTCAAGTGGTATAAGCTCAACACTAATCTCAATAGCAAAGTGAAAGGTATAGATTAAACAATTCAACGAGAATTTAGCCATGAAAAAAACAATCGTCAATTACCTTGCATATTCATTTATTAACCATCAACAATATAACGAGATCATCATTGTACTTATATACTATGTAAGCAAAATTCATACTTAAACTCAATCATTAACTAAGAAATACAATTGCAATTTAACTCTAGGAAAGAAATTATAAAATGAAACTATGCTATATTTATCTTAACAATTCAAACTGCAATAAGAAAATGCTTAAGAACAGAAATTAAATCATGACAAAGTAAACCACCAAATACATTAACCAACAACTTATTAAACAAGATCTATATAAAATTGAGATAAGCAAGATATAATTAAAAACTGAAATTAACTCTATCCATCCATCAAATCCTTGTCAAAGAAACCCAAATTAAAACTATGTTCTATTCTATTTAAAACTTTGTTTTAAATTTGATTCTAAAATCATAAATAAAGACATAATCTAATATCTAATTGCACATGGGGTTAGTCTAGGGATTTTCAAATCCGTTCCTAACTACAAGATCAATGCATGCTAACACAATCTGTCATAATAACCTGCAAAAGAGAATCAAAACAATTAAATTATAACAACAAACTAATTAACACAATGAAAATGTATGTATAGGAAATAAAGAGAACAACTAAACTATAAAATGCATAAACAAACTAAAGAACAGTTACCAAACTACTGGTGGCCCCCCCAGCAAGTCGTGGTCACTTTCTAAAAGTACACCACAAGCTCAGTAGGTCAATTTCATCATAAAAACTCAAAAACACAGTTCTTATATAAGCTGGCAATGTAAAATAGAAAAACAGAGTAAAATCGTTTTTTTCTCTATCACACTGATGATTCTAATGATTCACATCTATCTGAACAGCTCGGTGGTATTTATAATGTTTACAGACCAAGTGATCGACCACAAGAGGGTCGGACCACTTCTAAATTCGGCAATTTTCATTAAATGATGCCCTAACTGCTGAAACAGAGCGAGCCAATAATCGCCCTATTGAACAACTAAAACTGAGTTGTCGGGAGTTTAGTAGTTGGAGGGGGAAAGCATGAACAAAAACCACATTCCCGATTATCCCATCACTGGCCGCCAATACCATAACCGCCAAGTCGCCCTCCGTTTTTGTGCAAGACATAGTGTTGGACGCAGTGTCAGATAGAGTACCAGAACAAGTGCTAGAAGGAGTGTCGGACTGAGTGCCAGAAATAGAAACGTGGTGTGTTTTCTCCCTGTAACACCAAAAAACATGAATCAGATCCTTGGAAGCATAAAAACATGATGAATTATACTCAATATAATCATTAAACACGAATCATACGTACCTAGTGTTGATCATACCGTTTTAGCATAAAATTATTCAAAAAGATCCTTCAAAACGTGAAAACCACATATGTACATTCGACAAAAAGTGTCTAATAAATTTCATAAATTGATCATATATCGGTCCCAACATTACCCCCACACTTACGATTTTGCAGGTCCCACTGCAAACAAAAAGATGATACCCCTCGTGACTAGGCTTGCTGAGGAGGATCAGCTCTGGAAGCTTATCCTTCTTGTTGTGAAGACTTTTTCGTGTCCCTCTTATGTTTATTCAGCTGTGCTCTAAGACTGTGGTTAGATTTGGTCATCTCATCGACCAATCGTTGAAGGGAGTTAACCTTTTCCTGAAGGACTGCATTATCATGATGAAGGTGTGTGTCTATTGTCTTCCTCTCTTCCAATTGTTGCAGAAGGTGATGGTTTTCTTTTTGTAGATTCTCTATGGTTGGGGCAGAATAGGTGATCTTTGGGGAAGGCTTAGATCCTTTGAGGGATGTGGACAATCTATCAGTTTTAGGATCTAGAGTAGGCATGGGTGAAGTAGGACTGATGGGGGATTGGTAAGGATAGGTAGGTTCTGATTTTGTCTTTCTTAGTGGCTCTAATCCATCCGTAGAACTTCCCTAAGTCTCTTGTGAGGGCTCTCAAGGTCGGAGGACACTTGGATAGGATCTGAAGCAGGCATGGGTTTTTCATAAGGTTTGGTTCTTGTGATCCAGGTACTCTTTCGAAAGGGTCCTTTACCAAATCGATTGGCTCCCCTCTTATTTGTGGGAACGATGGGAAAGTCTTGTTGAATTATTTCTTGGAGATTTGTAGGTGTGGGATCAAGAGAGATTGAAGGCATTGGGGGGTTAACAATAGGCTTATTTTTGTCTTTTATCTTGGTCATTTTACCTAATGAAGAAGTAGGGATATCAACAAGATTTTTGTATTGTTCCGGCAAAGAGAGGGCTTGTGCAAGGGGGTTAGGAGTTCTTGGAGAGCGAGGCTTGGATGGAGAGATAGTTTTTAGGCTAAGTGGCTTTTTGTCGGTCCTAATTGTCAAGTGAGGGTTTGCAAATCGATAGATAAAGGCATCCCAAGTTTGCCCCTATTTCTCTAGTTCGGCTAGAACAAGAAGTTTGATCAAGCCATGGTGAAAGAGACTATTGTGGGGGTTAGTCACATTCTTCCTCACTTGAGAGGACATATTCTACAAGCTTTTTAGAAAATATAAGGGGAAGTTCAAAGGTTTGTTAAATAGAAAATGAACCAGCAATCTAAAATGACAAGCTTTGAAAGTGGAGTATCTACATTCACAAGTAATCAACCTTGTGATGACGATGAGGGGGTTGATCAATTCCACCTTTATCCACTCCCTAGAATATCCTTTTTCTCCTGAAATGCTCTCGAATTCGGGCTTAAACACCATGTTATAACTTGAGCGTGGCAATTGGTGGTGTTTGATCCATCTATCTCCCATTCTTGGGATCTTTGTAGATGCAGCAATGGACTCTTCTAAAAATTCAAAGGTAAGAGACCCTACATGTGTTGCCTTCCCATCAAAACCGAGGGATAATTTCATGGAGAGGTTGTCATTGTGGCCCTACAAGTTAGAAAAAAATGGCCCCGAGCCTGCGTGCAAAAACACCTCCATGCATTGTGTAATTTCAGGAATGGAAAACATGTCTGCATAGGAAGAGGGTTTGGACCTCCTGGGCATTGTGGCAGAGGCGAAGTTCACTAGGAAAGGGTGCAATCAAGCCAAGAGATAGCACGAATTGGGCACAAACGAATGCATTTTTAATAGGGGACGAAATGGCAGAGGTTGGGCATGATTTCTTAATGCAGGGGAGAGAAAATGGCAAGGGTGAATGGAGATAATGGTTGCCCAGCCTGATTTTGAATGCGCTTATACTGGAGTACATTTCACACATGTGCGCGCGAGCTACCATGTGTGGGAATTTCGAATTTGAGGGCTCGTTTTGGGGCAATGTAATGATGCATGGTTAGATCAATGTCCAAGTATTTTGACTTGGACATTTGATCATAAACATATGAAGTATCTTCAATCAATGTCTGCAACCAATTCAATTGAATGTAATTGTGTTCTGGTTACCTGGAATCTAGGACAGTTACTGGTGTGTAATTCACATGGCACTTTGTTCAGCACCTCATACGGCATTTCATATGGCACCTCATATGGTACTTCATTCAATACCTCTGTGTTAAATACATTTTCACTTTCTGTAATGGATAGCCTGCAAATTTGAAGTGTTTTTGACAATCACAGTGGTAAATGAGCAGAGGTAGAATGTTCCCTTGTTGTCGATTTTGTCGTCATGCTCACTCAACCCTCTTTCATATGACATATAATGTCAAACCTACAATGAATAGGTTATAGCAAGCATAAAACATGTATTGTCAATCCTACAATGTACAACTTGTAATGAAAGATAAACCGATAAAGAGTGGTTTGTTAAGTATATGTTTAGTAATTTATAGCACACAAGAGTTTAGCACTTTGAAAATAAAAATGATTATCAATGTAGTAACCTGTATCATGGAAATAATACAAAAATTATTGCAAAGATATATTTCTCTAGGAAATGATCATTTGTCAACTCATGAACCCCTCCCCCACACCTAAGTATTGTGACACCTCACAATCAAAAGTACAGGAAACCAGCCAGTATCCCCCAATAGCCGAAGATTTATAGTATGTCAAGTGTAAAGATAAAATTTCACAGATTGGTCTGACAAGAAAGTTAGGAGATGGCCCCACCTATAGGATAAGAGATCCTATATATAGATAAGAAGAGGTAGGCAAGAGAGTTTCAAGATAGTCTTAGAGTTATTTCCCAATGGAAAGTGTATCAGATTCATTAACCTTAGCTTAACCACACATACTTCATGTCATCTTTGTCTGCAAGTAATGTCGTACATCAGGACAAGTTTAAATTTATTATTTATTTTTGTCAGATTACCATCCTCGCTAGGTAGAATGCCCCACTGCCAGCAAGCTTGTTCATTACTCCGACGGGTTTACCTAGTCATACCACAAGCTAGTACCCACTACCAGTAGACTTGTTTAGTATCCTGGTGGGTTAGCCTCTTAAACCCTCAGAGATTGGCCCTCCATCTTTTAATATTTTAGTATAAGATTGTTTTATGCAAGAAGATGGGGGAACAACTCTGAAAACAACTTCTTCTTTTTTTTCAATTGGCCCGATGGTATTTATGTTAGAGGATGAATTTTTGTTATATTACTTAGTGATTGTCTCGATGTAAGGAGTACTTAAGAAGACGTGGCCTATCTAAAGATATGATATAATCAAGCTATTTAGTGTGTAGTGGATGATACCATTGAGACAGAATAGAAAGGTATCCCTAGGCTCAACTTACTTTCTTCCTTTGTAGTTATTGTGATGTTTCCATGACTAACCACTAATTATACCTCCTTGTTACTCTTTGATAAAGACACTTGACTCACTTACTCAGGTTTCTTGGAAAAAACTGTACGAGAGACCTCTAGGCTTGATAGTTATGGTATCACTTCCTTATACAGTGGTGAAGAGTTTCAAGAGCAACTGCTTTAGAATGCCTAAAAATGAGAATTCTTGCAAAAATATGGCTAATTACAGTAATTCAATATTCATTTGATGCTTTAGTAGACACAAAATTCAAGTGTAACAATTTTTGAAGAAAGATCCTTGAACCTATGTACTCCTGGTGAAATAAATACTTACAAAAATCTCTAGAATTGTCTTATTAACAAAATTCAAAAACTATTTACATATATACAGTAGGAAATTCAGAAAAATTTTCAAGAACAAGGGGGGAATTCCCCATATTCTAAGGCCAATGCCTTATCAGTTGACATGACCTGTAGAAAATCCTCTCTGGAAATGGGCTTATGATAAAATTTAAGTCGGTGTCCATTTACCACGAAGGAGACTTTTCCATCGTCAATTGTTTTAATTTTTACAGCTCCATTGTCATATACAGTTTCTACCTCATAAGGGCCCAACCACCGGGTGGTGAGTTTTCCTTTGAAGGTTTTGAATCAGGAATCAAACAATAGAGCCCAATCACTACATTGGAAGTGTTTCTTCTTAATAAGCTTTTCATGCCACTTGTTCCTCTAGTTTTGGACTAATATTGTCCGTTGGATGGAATTTTGCCTGATTTCATCCAATTCATTCAATTTTAGGGCTCGCTACTTCTGAGCCTCATCCAGGTTCAATCCTATTTCTGCGGCAATACGAAAGGTCCTTACTTGGAGTTCTATTGGTAAAAGTACTTGTTTCCCTTACAGTAGCTCATAAGGGGTATGCCCAGTGGTATTTCTCTAGGTGGTCCGGTATGCCCACAAATCCTCTGGGAGCCTATCAGCCCAATCCTAGTGATGTAACTGAACAGTCTTGGTCAATATGGCTTCCAGAAATTTGTTTTTTGATTCTACCTGACCATTGGCTTGCGGGTGATATGGAGAATATTTACAATGTTTAATCCCATATTTCTCTGTTAGCTCTTTCATCATCTTGGAAGTGAATTGAGTGCCTTGGTCGATAAAAATTTCACGAGGGACACCGAAGCGGGTAAAGATGTCTTCATAGATGAATTCGACAACAAACTTCTCTGTAGCCCTGAATAGGGATTTTTCCTCTACCCATTTGGTGACATAGTCCGTACAAACCAAAATATAGTTATTCCTACGGAACATGGGTGAAATTGGTCCTACAAAGTCGAGGGCCCATTTTTCGAAGGGTTCTATCATAACTTGGGCATGCAAAGGAATTTCGTCAGCTGACATAGGTCTTCCTATCCTTTGGAAGCTATCACAACTTCTCACATACTTGGCAGCATCTTTGAAAATTCTAGGCCAATAGTAACCTGAATGTAACACCTTATATGATGTACGTTTGTCAGAAAAGTGGCCACCACATGGTCCATTATGACAACTTCATAGTATTTCAGGTATCTCATCCTCTCGGACACATCTACGAATAATCAAATTAGGACCTGTGAGAAAAATATCATGACCAACCCAAGAGTAATTAGCACTCTGTGTAATAATTTTTCACTTTTCATGAGGTGAAAAATGAGACGGTAACTTCCTAGTAGCCAGATAGTTTTCCATATCTGAAAACCATGGGGTATTGACAGAAAGGGAAAAGAGGTGCTCGTCTGGGAAACTATCATCTATAGGGATATCATCATACTCAATTTTTATTCGGGAAAGAAATTTAGTTACTACATTATCCTTTCGAGGTTGGTCAAGCACAATGATATTAAATTCTTACAATAACAAGAGCCACCTAGTCACTCGGCCATTAGTTATAGGTTTATTCATGAGAAATCTAATGGCAGTGTGATTGGCATGTACAAATGCCTCATAACCTGTAATGTAATGACGAAACTTGTTGATAGCATGAACAACTGCCAAGAATTCCTTCTCAGTAACTATGTAGTTTAACTCGACAGGGGACAAGTTCTTGCTCACAAAATAAATGGCATAGGATTGTTGGTCCTCTTTCTTCCCTAATACCCCTCCTATTGCAGTGTCGGAGGCATCAGTGGATATATGAAATGGGAGAGTCCAATTGGGCCCTCTAAGAACTGGTGCCATAGAGAACTTAGCTTTTAGGGTTTCAAAGGAATTTTGACACTGCTCAGTCCAAACAAAATCAACATATTTTATTAGTAATCCAAACATAGGTGCAACAATCTTTGTAAAATTTTTAATAAACCTCTGGTAGTACTCGGCATGTCCAAGAAATATTCTCACCTCTTTCTGAGTCATGGGGGGTGGAAGTCTAACAATGACCTCAATCTTTGCGGGATCGAATTTTATCCCTTCAAATGAAACATGATGTCCTAGAACCACTCCTTCATTTAACAACATTTTGCATTTTTCATGACTTAGAGATAGGTTCATTTCCTGGCATATGATGAGGACTTTTTCTGAGTTGTCTAAGGCTTCCTGGTAAGTGTTTCCATAGACTATGAATTCATCCATGTAGACCTCCACACAATCATGAATAAGATCAGCAAATAACCCTAATATTTCTCATTGAAATGTGGTAGGAGCATTACACAATCCAAATGGTAAGACCCTATAGGCATAGGTTCCCCAAGGACAAGTGAAGGTAGTCTTGTCCTGGTCCTCGGGTGCTATAAGAATCTGGTTGTACCCACTGTACCCATCTAGAAAGTAAAAATACTTATTTCCAGACAAGGTATCTAGAACTTGGTCAATGAAAGGGAGAGGAAAGTAGTCTTTCAGAGTGGCTTTGTTGAGTTCCCATAAATCAACACAAATTCTCCATTTCCCAGTCACTTCCTTTGGAACCACTACAAGTGGGGATACCCATTTACTATCGGAGATGGAATAAATGAATCCTACATTTAACAACTTTTGGATCTCCTCCGTGACTATATCTTTAAGTGTTGGGTTCATCCTTATCTGGGGTTTCCTAATATGTGTTACTTCCCCTTGGGTATATATGTGATGGATGCATGTGTCAGGGTGTATACCCTTCATGTCAGTGTATTCCCAGGCAAATTCTTCTGATTTTTCTTTAAGGATATCTACTAACTGTTTTTGTTGGTTTGCATCTAGCCCGGAGTTTATATGTATAAAAATTCCTGGACTAATCTCGTAGGGAATAGTATAAGACATGGCAGACTCATCTATCTCGAAAATAAAATATGTCGAAGATAAAATGGATGGGTCTAATTGTTCTTGAAATTCTTCCCCAAACATGTATTCAAATTAGGGAAAAGACTATGGAAAATCCACACATGTGATAGCAGAAATGAACTTGTTTAGCACATTTTCTATTGTGTGCTCCCGACGTGCCCTTGCATGGTCACTAGGCAATACAGGTTCTTCCCATTCCTTTTTTTCGTATGGAAATTCAAGCCACCATAGATTCTCCATAATAGGTTGAGTTGGAGGGTAAATGGTGAGCTTCTGGATAGAGAGACAATTCGAGATGGTCATTTCTCCTTCTCTACAACCAATAAATGTGTTGGTTGTGGCTAGCCAAGGTCTTCCCAAAATGACAGGATGGCCTTTGGTAGGATCCTTTGAATGAATGAAAAGAAAATCTACGGGGTACTCCCACGAGGCTAAAGTAACCATGACATCATCTAAAATTCCTTCAGGTATAACCGTAGTTTTATCTGCTAGTTCCAAAATGGTTGGGGTAGGTCGAAGAAGAGGTTGTAACTGTAATTGTTCCAAGGTAGTAGCGGTCATAACATTGATGGCTTCCCCTAGGTCTATGAGAGTGTTTCCAATGGAGACCTCATTAATGGTTATGGTCACTACGAGGTTTCCCGAGTTCCCATATTTTTCTAGTTTTGGTTGCTCTGATATGTACTCAGAAAGTCCTCCTACCAAATGTACTGTAGGAGGGTCCTTTTGCTTCATACATGTCTTCTTAATACACAATTCTTTGACTACCTCACTGTAGATTGGAATGTCTTTAATGGCTTGAAGCAGAGGAATCTTGACACAAATATTTTTCAATTCATTCAAAATGTCAAATTCTGGTTAGGTGGTAGGTTTCTCGATTACCAATCGGTCTGGATAAGGAGGGACCTTCGTAATTTGTGAAGGTTCATTTTGGGGAATCTTGGGTTCTTGATTCTTAGAGATAATAACATCTTCCCACCTAGTGTCATCTGTGGGTTGTTTGGTTGTTTCCTCTTCTTCTTCTTCCTGGATGACTACTGAAGGTCTCTACCTCTCCAGAACTTTTCCGGATCTTAGTTGAATTTCCTGTAATGAAACAGGAGTAATAACATATGTCAGGAAGGCCTACATCTCAACATTGTGAAGAGGTTGAGGGGGCTTATTATTAGGATTTGGCACTAGTTTTTCCGGTAATAGTGTTGGTATCGGGGAGATTGCATTTTGATATTGTAGCGGTTGTTGTTGTGGAATAGGAGATAAAGGTGGTGGAGCAAAACCTGGCAAAATATACAGAGTGTTTGATAGGAACTGAGGATAAGGATGGTTGGACATATGGATAGGTGGAGCTTGACGATTTCCCTTGTTGTGTCCTCCCCTCCATCATTGAATCCAAGGATGTTGGTACTGAGTAGACCAGTTTTTCCAACCTAGTGAGTTCCACTGTTGTTTTTTATAATAGGGTCAAACTTGAGACTGTAGATCTGGCTATGTGGGTTGATTCCTAGGCTTTCATGGCCTCCTAGGTGCATAAGAAGACTCCCCAGGATCTCCACTCATATAGATGGCTAATAAACTAGGCAATGCTGGACATTTTTCAGTCACATGGTCTTTTGTACAGAAGCCACAAATTGAAGTGTTATCTAATGGGCATTCCCTTGAGGAATGCTTCCTCCTGCATCTTGGGCAAAATATGCTCATTGCTGCATTTTCCTCCTCCTGTTTCTTTTTTATTTTTAGGGTGTCCAACTGGGAACCTATTGTGCTTAAGATTTTTTTCTTGAAGTTCTCTAAAAGGTTCCCTATCTCTTCTCTTGTGATACCACCTAAACTAATTGGTTTTAAGTTTCTATTGTAAGGGTCTCGAATATTCTTTCATGTTTTGGCTCTACTCCTTGAGTAATTTTTACACATTTCACATATTTTAGAAAATGTTTTATGGGAGATGTCACCTGATGCCATCAAGTTAAGCATCTCTAGATATTATTTTGAAATTACCTTAAGGAAAAGAGCCCTAATTGCATCCTCTGGGAGGTCATGGTATTTTGACTTCTAGGAGATATAACCAAATATTTCCATATAATCTTTGAGGGTCTCATCTTCTAATTGTTGGATTTTAAAGATGTCATTACAAGACTCTTTGGTCTTGCAGTAGTCTTGGTATTTATTAAGAAATATTTCTTTCATGGCTTCCGAAGACCTAATACTAGATTCTCCCAACCCCATGAACCATCTTAGTGCGGAGTCTTTGAGGGTGGTAGGAAAGAGTTTTAATTTCTGGGCATCTTGCACGTAGTTGTAGCTCCTACACAAGATGCCAAATTCAAATAGGAAGGTGTATGGATCTTCAATATTTTTACCATAAAAGGTAGGCAGTACTGAGAGAGGAATATTCTTCATGTTGACATTTGGAGTGGTGTCCAAAATCGGAAACCCAAAGGTAGTTTCGGTTTGGTTTCCAGTTTCTTCTTCCTCCCCATGTCTTACATTTTTATGGTCCTCCTGATCATCCATATTGGCTTGGTTTCCAAAAAGAGAGTACCTAAGTGGTTTTATCTTTGAAGAGAACAAGGTTTCCCTTTGATGGAAAGGTCTTCCTACATATTGGATGTCTGGGACTCTACTTGAGCTAGTTGAGACTATTGGTGCCAAATTTTATGTGTCTGTTTGAGAGATAATTACATTGGCTGAACTACCAAACAAAATATTCCCCTGTTCATGGTCTATGATATCGTCAAAATTAGGGTCCCCTAGTGGTGGTGTAAAAGCAAAGGTTGTATTGTTTGGCTCTATGGAAGGCTCAACTGGTATTGCCTCCTGTCCTAATATGATTGATGCTTCAATTTCTTGTTCTATAATGCTCCCTATGTTAGTCTCTTCAGAGACTATTTTATCTCTTTTAGTTGAGCTAGCTCATATTTTTCGGTATCGGTCTGGGAATTTTATAAGTGGAACGTCCCTTCCCCCAAAAAGGTCAGAAGGAACCTTGGTTGAAAGGTCTAATTTAGATTTAATGTATCTACCTTTTGGATCTCTAGGTCTATTCATGAAAGAAAGCAAAAACAAAAGAAAAAGCTATCATTTGGTTTCTAGGTCTATTCATGAAAGTAAACAAAAAGAAAAAGAAAAAATACCATTGGGTTTGGGGGAACATGTTATAGCAAAAGCGCAGGTTCTTACCTCTCGTCTTAAAGTTCCCCCGCCACCAATCTAATGCCAAGGTCTAGGAATGATCTATTTCCTAACTATTTCCTACCTTGAGACAACTCCTCGGAAACGATGCCAAAAATGATGGGTGTTATATATGCACTAAAAACACACTAAAAACCCTCAATTAAATTGTCAACCCGGGGTAAGTAAACTTAGATTTGTAGAAAAATATATGCCAAAAGTAGAAGGGTTGGTAGTAGTGTAGTCTAACTAAGGAAGTGGCTATCTAAAAGATAATCTATTCAAGCAAAACTATCTAATGAGCAAACCCTACTATGCAAATTGAAACTATGTAACCTAAGTACTTTTGGGCCAAGGGTCGATGGATAGTTCTAAGAAAACAAGTGAAAACCCTACTTGAAGCAAACTAGTTCAACAATAAGAAATAAGAAACTATTTAAGCATAACAATAAGAAAATAACCAAAGCAAACTATTTTAACTTTCCAACCTACATTCAATGAGAAACTACCCTATAAAGCAAATAAATAAACAAACAAGCAACTATTCTACTAAAGCAAGCAAAAAAGTAAGCAAAGACAACTAAGTAACCTATTAAAGCAAGTAAAAACAATTAACTAACCTATTAAAACAAGTAAGCAACTAACTACTCTAAGATAACTTCTACTGCAATTAATAAAATTAACTCCATCCATCCATCAAATCCTTGTCAAAGAAAACCCAAATTAAAACTATGTTCTATTCTATTTAAAACCATGGATGATTTTAGGGGCTAAATTTCGCTCATGGGCTAATTTTCCATGGTTTTTCCCAAAAAACAATTCGCTATTCTAAAAATGATTCGCCCAAATTCTATAGGATAAAATTATTTTACCTCAAAAATCGCCAAAATTTTATACAAACTATATAAAATCCTTAGAAATTTGAATATTTTTACAAAAATATCGCCAAACATTTATGGTTGTATATGAAGGATTAGTAAGATTCTCGAAGGTTTCTACATTTTAAAATAATTTTTCATGCTTAAAATCATCCTTGTTTAAAACTTTGTTTTAAATTTGATTCTAAAATCATAAATAAAGACATAATCTAATATCTAATTGCACATGGGGTTAGTATAGGGATTTGCAAATCCGTTCCTAACTACAAGATCAATGCATGCTAACACAATCTGTCATACTAACCTGCAAAAGAGAATCAAAGCAATTAAATTATAACAACAAATTGATTAACATAATGAAAATGCATGTACAGGAAATAAAGAGAACAACTAAACTATAAAATGCATAAACAAACTAAAGAATAGTTACCAAACTACTGGTGGACCTCCCAGCAAGTCGTGGTCACTTTCTAAAAGCACACCATGAGCTCAGCAGGTCGATTTCATCATAAAAACTCAAAAACACAGTTCTTATATAATCTGGCAATGTAAAATAGCAAAACAGAGTAAAATCATGTTTTTCTCTATCGCACTGATGATTCTAATGCTTCACAATTATTTGACCACCTCGGTGGTATTTATAATGTTTACAGACCAAGTGGTCGACCACAGGAGGGTCGAACCACTTCTAAATTCGACAATTTTCATTAAATGATGCCTTAACTGCTGAAACAGAGTGAGCCAATAATCGCCCTGTTGAACAACTAAAAATGAGTTGTCATGAGTTTAGTAGCTGAAGGGGGCAAGCATGAAAAAAACCCACGTTCCCGATTTTCCCATCACTGGCCTCCAATACCATAACCACCAAGTCACCCTCTGTTTTTGTGCAAGACACAGTGTCAGATCGAGTACCGGAACAAGTGTTGGAAGGAGTGTCGGACTAAGCGCTGAAAATAGAAACGTGGTGCGTTTTCTCCTTGTAACGCCAAAAAATGTGAATCAGATCCTTGGAAGCATAAAAACATAATGAATTATACTCGATATAATCATTAAACACGAATCATACGTACCTAGTGTTGATCATACCGTTTTAGCATAAAATTCTTCAAAAATCTCCTTCAAAACGTGAAGTTATAAATTGATCAAAACTATCATAAATTGATCATATCTCGGGCCCAACAATCCTTCTAGAATTTACGCCCACACGAACAAGCACTAGGAGCGAACCTCTACTCCACGTGACCACTGGCATGACCATAGACTTAACCCAAATGGCTCTTCAAGTTCGTAACTTCGCGTTTCCCGGTTACAGGATTCCTATTGTGAGTCACACCAACTCCTTTGATTCCTGAAACCCCGAAATGGGCTAACGGTCCTTAGCTCCCCCCTTATTCTTCCACCATATGACCTCCAGCCAAATCATGGGGCCTCACCTTCGAGCGCATCGCGATTTCGCAACTTGTGAGTTCACAATGTGACTCTTCTCCCTTTTTCCCGAAGTCTGAAATATCGACTTCTTTACCACGGATCAATGATCCTGAACCTCCCACAATCTGACGGCTCAGATTCTTGTTTCGCGAAGTTGGGACTTCACAACTCGCTAATTTTGGGTAGTTGTTTCCTCCATGCTCCCGACTCCTGAAATGTTGAAACTCCAATCACCAATCTACGACTCTCATTGATCCAGATCTAACTGCTGCTATATCTCCTGAGCTTGCGAGTGTTTAAATACACTCGGCCTTATCCTCTCCACTGATCTACTGGATTCAACAGTCAACGGAAAATTGGTGTTTCTCCCTCTGAGAATTTCAACTGTATGTTCAGGTTCTCAAAGACTCCTCACCAAATAACTTGGTGTCTTTCCTCCTGATATTGGTTTCTTCGAGGTGACTTCGACCCTCGTTCTTCCTTTGAACTTTCCAAGTCTCTATCCCTCCTGAGGTTAATTCTTTTTTGTAAACTCGAGGATTATAAGGGATTCTTGCACACACTCTTGCGGCCTTCACGATAATCTTTGATTATCCAAAACACTCTGACTCTGCGCACTCCTTGTGATAGAAGTTCTTCAACTGCTCACTTGGTTGGAAAAGTCTAAGACTTCGACCTGGCCTGCGTACACCTTGCACGGCTCTATGTTATACTTACACTTTTGTTGGTATAAGAACAACTCTATCTCTCCTGATATTTTCTGAGGTAAAACCCAGAATCTCATCAACGCACTCCTGGAAGACCTTCATTGCACTCCTTGAAGGAATTCTCAGAACAAGAAGAAGTTGAAACTTATACTCTCCCTCTCACAGAATTCATACATTCAATGTTAAGCCCTAATATTGGCTCATTACCACTTAATTGGGGCATATTAGATTAGTAATGTTATTTTATTTATGTCGGCTTAGGCCATTAGTTGTGATTTAGATTAGTAATGTTATTTTATTTATTTCGGCTTTAGGCCATTAAAACCTCCTAGTCTCCTATATATACCAAGGAGACATTTTCATTTTGAATCATCTTGTACTTGAACATTTAAGTGGGGTA
>ML793796.1:199370-227425 GCA_009831015.1 Picea engelmannii
TTCTAATTTGCAATGAAATTTTGTGTTTTAATTTTTCTCATTCTTTTTTATTTTATTTTTTTCCACCTTTTTTTAAATGTTTTTTTTTTCAAATTTGGGTTTTGAATATATATTTTTAAATGTATTGTTTTCATGGCATTATGTATTATGTTGTGTTTGGAATGATAAACTAAAATTTAAAAAGTAAGCATTTAAGGGTTGATTTGATAATTTTGTTTGCAATAACGATAATTTTGATTACCACTTTAAAAAAATATGTCATTTTAATACCCCAAATTTAAAATGGGTGCTACCGGTAGCAGTACTTTTGATGGTTGATTTTGAGGTTTTGGTTTTAATGGTACTGACTGCTAAAAATATGATTTCAAATTATCTATAAATTTAATATTTTGAAAAAAAAAATTGTAACATCATTTTTTTTTATTTAGGTGTCGATTTGAAGGTTTTTCTTAGCTATTGTATGAGTTTTAAGGCCATGTTTGAAAAATGTTGTACTTATGACCCCGTTTGAAAAAATGGTGCTACCGGTAGCACTACTTTTTGATTTAGGGATTGATTTTCATGTTTTTTTTGCAAAAATATGGGTTTTTTGGGTCAGAGTTCTGGTTTTGAGGTCATAGTTCTCATTAAGTTGGTAACTTTTTTCAGACTAAATATTCAAGGATTTGTATGCCTCATCAAAGTTGATGGGTGTTGTATATGCAATAAAAACACACTAAAAACCCTCAATTAAATTGTCAACCCAGGGTAAGTAAACTTAGAGTTGTAGCAAAATATATGTTGAAGGTAGAAGGGTTGGTAGTAGTATAGTCTAACTAAGGAAGTGGCTATCTAAGGGTTAATCTATTCAAGAAAACCTATCTAATGAGAAAACCCTACTAAGCAACTTAAAACTATGTAACCTAAGTACTTTTGGATCAAGGATCGATGGATAGTTCTAGAAAAACAAGTGAAAACCCTATTTAAAGCAAACTAGTTCATAACAATAAGCAAAAACAACTATTAAGCATAACAATAAGCAAATAGAAAAATCAAACTACTTTCACTAGCCCACCTAAATTCAATGAGCAACAACCCTATAAAAGCAAGTAAATAAACAAGCAACTATACTATCAAAGAAAGAATAGGCAAGTAAACAATTTAATCTATTAAAGCAAGTAAACAACTAACTACCCTAAGATAACTTCTACTGCAAGTAAACTAATTAAAGTTGCTCATTGATCAAATAGCTAAGCTAAGAGGCAAGTGACCTCTATTCTTAATTCAAACTTCAAAACTATTTCTAATTCATAAAAGGAAATTAGTTTAATTGAAAGAAGGAAGAACTAACAACTAACCTTTAATCTATGATAAGCAAAACTACTCTTTAATCTATCAAAACAAAAGACTATCTATCCTATAGCAGCAATAAAACTGTCTTCTGATCTATGAAAGCATGAAACTATCCTTTAACCTATTAAAACTCAAATATAGTGTTGGTGGTTGTGTGAATGTCTTCGGTGTCTTATAATATCTCGATGGGACTTGACAACAAAAGATAATTCAAGCGGTATAAGCTCAATATTGATCTCAATAGCAAAGTGAAAGGTATGGATTAAACAATCCAATGAGAATTTATCCATTACTGAAACAAAATTCAATGACCCTGCATATTCATGGAATTATTAACCATCAACAATATAACGAGATTATAATTATACTCTATGCTATGTAAGAAAAATTCATAATTAAATTCAATCATTAACTAAGAATTGTAATTGCAATCTAATTCTAGGAAATAAAGTACATAAAATGAAACTATGCTATATCTATTTTAATAATTCAAAATGCAAGAAAGAAAGTGCTTAAGAACGGGAATTAAAACATGACTTATAAAAGGTAAACTAACGAATACACTAACCACCAACTAGTTAAGCAAGATCTACATAAAAATGGAATAAGCAATCTATAATTAAAAAATTGAAGCTAACCCTATCCATCCATCAAATCCTTGGTAAAGAAAACATGAAATAAAACTATGTTCTATTCTATTTCAAACTTTGTTTTAAGCTTGATTCTAAAAGCATGAATAAAACGCAATCTAACTTTTAATTTCACATGGGGTTAGTGTATGAATTTGAAAATTCGTTCCTAACTACAGAATCAACGCATACTAACACAAGCCTTCATACTAACCTGCAAAAGAGAGTTAAAATAATTAAACTACTACAACAAATTAAATAACAAAGGAAAAATAACCATGCATGTACATGAAATAAACAAGAGACATCTAAGCTATAAAATGCACAAATAACTTAAAGAATAGTTACCAGACTGTTGGTGGTCCCCCCAACAATTCGTGGTCACTTCTCAAATGCACACCATGAGCTCAGCAAAACGATTTCACCATTAAAACTTGAAAAACACAGTGTTATACAATTCTGGCAATTGAAAAATGCAAAAATAGAGGAAAACGTTTTTATCTCTATCCTCTACTTTGTCTACTGCTTATTAACTATTGTATGACCACCACGGTGGTATTTATAGGTTTGACATACCAAGAAGTCTACCATTGGAGGGTCGAACCTCTTCTATAAACAACAAATTACATTAATGGTGCCCTAACTACTGAAATGGAGAGAGCCAATAATCGCCCAGCTCAACAACCCAAATCGAGTTGTCAAGAGTTCAGTAGCTGGAGGGGATAAGCACAAGAAAAACCCATGTTCTTCATTCACCCACCACTGGCCACCAATGCCATAACCGCCAAATCGCCCACTGTTTTTGTGCAGGATGAGGTCGCTCATGAAGCACATTCCTTTCCCTTTGGAAGTCACCCGTCCTCCCCAAGGAACTTAAACAACTTTTGAAGCAATAATAAATTATTATTCTCTTGGACTTAAGCCCTTAGGATTAGCCCCTCTTTCCAACCTCTCAACCCCCTCTCCCTTACCTAGCCTAGTGGAGCTTAGTCCCCCATTATCTTTTATCACGGTCGTTCTACACACAACGATGTTTTTATATTAATAATATGAATATTTACATGTACAAAATAGGCTCCTGGCCTTTAACAATTGGGATCTCCAGCCTACTAACACATAACCCTACCAGCTTATAATTGCTCAGCTCACCAGCCTATAAAACATGTTTACAATTCATAATACAACTGGGGATCATCCTAGGGATATTACAATCCCCTCCCCTTATTTTTTACACTGTCCTCAGTGCAACTTATTTACACAGCATCAACAAGATTTTCAAAATCTTCAAAAATATGCGGGTATTCATTCCACATAGCATCCTCATGCTCCCATGTCACATCCTCAATACTGTACCAGGTCCACTGGACCTTTACAATCCCTATGGATCGATTATGGAGTTTTTTTCTCTTCCTTTCCAATGTGCGCACCGGATGCACTTGCAAGATGCCTTCTTGCTCCACCTGAATCACATTCCAATCAATAACATGATTAGCATCAGGTATATATTTCTTAAGCAATGAAACATGAAACACGTTATGTACAGTTATGGATGCAGGCAATGCAATCATATATGCAACTGGTCCAATCCTTTATAGGATTTCAAATGGCCCACAATATCTGGTTGCCAACTTGGAACAATTTCCCAACTTCATGGAACTTCTATTGGATTTCACTTTCAAGAAAACATGATCACCCACTTTAAACTCCCTGTGGGTCCTTTTCTTATCAGCATAACTTTTCTTCCTGTCTTGGGTAGCCTTCAAATTATTCTTAATCTTCAGCATTTTCTCCTCCATTTCCTTGAGAAACTCTGGCCCAACCAATGCCCTATCAGTTGGGTTATCCAAACTTATTGGTGTGTTGCACTTTCTTCCATAAAGTGCTTCAAACGAGCTCATCTTAAGTGATGCTTGATACCCATTGTTGTAGGAAAATTCTACCAATTGTAGGTAGTATTCCCATTTAGATGCTTTGTCCATCCAATACATCCTTCGCATGTCCTCTATCACTTGGTTCACCCTTTATGTTTTCCCATCAAACTCAGGATGATAGGTTGTGTTGAAGTTCAGATTCGTTCTACACCCTTTGAATAAACCCTTCCATAACTTTCAGGTAAATTTTGGGTCTCTGTCAGACACAATTTTCTTGGGAATATCGTGCAATTGTGCTACTTCCCTCATATAGATATCGACAACATTAGTTTCCTTGTGAGTAGTCTTCGATGGAATAAAATGGCCAGCTTTTGTAAACCTATCCACCACCACAATGATGGAATCATGTTGCTTATTTCTTTTGGGTAATCCTGTGATGAAATCCATTCTCACCACTTCCCACTTCCATTCAGAAATGGGTAATGGTTGTAGCAACCCTGTTGGGTGCCTATGTTCATCTTTGACATTCTGACACTCCATACGTCTAGCGATATATTATGAAATTTCCTTCTTCATACCTGGCCAAAAGTAATGGCTCTTGATTATTGTCATTGTTTTCTGATATCCAAGGTGTCCAACATAAGTCACATTATGCATTCCTTTCAAAATCATAATTCTCAATTCCTGGAAATTAGGTACATAAATTTTACTTTTGTACAGGAGTGTTCCATCAGCTTCCAATTTATAATATTCCATTTTCTATAGTATCTTACCTTGATGTAGCATTGCCACCAATTCCATGTACTACAAATATGCATTTGCATCTTTCGAAATTATGCCTTTAATATTAGTTTGATACATGATAATGGTCATATCATGTAGTTCATGCACTCTTCTATTGAGTGCATCAACCACTTTGTTCTACTTTCCTTTGATATGCTTGATATCAAAGTCATACTCACAAAGGAATTCCAACCATCTACTCTGCATAGAATTCAAGGTTGGATAATAAAACAAATACTTCAGACCGTTATGGTCTGTTCTCATTTCAAACCTCCTTCCCATGAGGTAGTGCCTCCATTTCTTCAGGGCGTGCACTATGGTTGTGTTGGCAGCCATATTAATCTCTATTTTTACAAGTTGCCTACATAGGGTTTTTAAATTATCATTACTTGTCGCAACCTTTCTCATTAAATGACACCATTATCCGTCGCTTTCTGCGTACCTGCTTTTCGATTTCATTTTCATAACTGCAAGTATGAAAACTCATAGTTGGAATTCATGTTTGATTTCATCAAAGGGTTAATGTTCATATGGTTTATCGTCTATTTGTATTATTTTGTTAATGAGCATGGTTGTTTTCATGGTATAACTCCTTGGTCTCGAACACACCTTGGTTACATATGTATCAAACCACCACCCATTTAGCATTTGATTATTGTTAATAAGGTTTTTGATTTATAAAATCTTTGATTCAATTGTTTATTTGATATATTGATTTTGTGATCAAATCGTGGATATGCATATGTTGGTTTTAAACTGTTATGATTTTTATGTGTACCATTACACCGAGGTATCATTCCAAGTACATCGTGGTATGATGTGTTTGCATGGCCTCGATCTATACGATCTTTCCTCACACGCATAGCATTAACACTCATGCCTACCATTTCGAGCTATTTTCGCATTGTGTTGAGGAAACTCAGGGCAATGGATCTGTTCCTGTTCTATCAAACCCTATTGCCGAATCCCTTGTCGATTCCTTGATGTTAGCCATGGCTCCTATCGTGAGGATCGAGCCCAACGATGTCCAGACATTGTTACCATTTGACAATGCTAGAGATGACTTAGAAAGGAATGGTTGGCGTGTGTTTGTTGAAAAGTTCGAGGGTTTTAATTTAATAGTTTCTCAAGAATTCGCGTTGACGGTTGCAGAGAAAAAATAGGTCTGTGCAGTTGGAAGTGATTGAAGACTTCTTAAAGTTAATCCCGTAATTGCCTCCCAGAGACACGTTTTTGCATGAGCGATTCTGAGCAAACAGTTTTGAATTAGATCAAACCCTTGAAAACCCAGAATTGAACTGAGCCCTTTTACCTTCATCTCGAGCGGTTTCCCCAGAAATTGGGTCACTACAGAGATATAGCTCATCCTTTAGAGGTCAAATCTCATATTTTCTCTGTGGCTGAAAGGTGCATTTTGGTCTTTTTGCAATTGTTGAAACGTTTATTACCTCTCCATGCATGTGCCTCAGAACCCCTCTCACCCGTCCAGCCTTGTGCCTCAGCCTTATGTGAACCCTTGATCAATCCAAAGTATTTTCAAGAATTCTGTCAATAATTTATACATCCACAGGGTCTGTTGTTTTTAAAAACGTGGAAGCAGCGACTGCCATTGTGAATTAAAAATTGCTTGATTAAGACGAATCCCTTAATCTGAGGTATGTTGTTTAAAAATAAGTTTAGGATGATTTTGTCTTTATTTTTAATTAGAATACATGATTTGTTTGCACAGATTACATCTAGTCTGTTTCGATTGATTCAATAAAACACGATTCTAGTTATAATTATAACTAGCTACAGAATCGTGAGATTCTGTAGCTAGTTACTAAAATTCGAATTTCCTGTTTTTACAACCAAAATGCAATTTGAAATCATTTATTCTTGTGTGTTTACAAGTACATATGATTTCTAAAGAAGATTTGAATCGTTGGTGGCATCTCTCAGCATGTTATTTCTTTATGTGGTTTTAGAATAGTCTGTTAGTTTTGATAACAATGAGAATCTGGGAGGTTGCATCCCCCACAATTTTTGGAACAAATTTGATGATATCCACAGGAAACGTTTTGATCTTGTGACCTTTATAAATGTATTGTTTTGTAAACTAAGAACCATGGCTTCCTGGGAGAAGAAACTATGGATTTATGATTGACAGACTTGAATGGAATTTGATATTGGCACAGCTTTAGCTTCGATATATCGTATTTTTGTTCAAGTTTTGGTCATTTTGATTTGTAATTAAATTGTGACTACTTTAAATATCATGGTTTATTACAGATTGATGTGATGAAATTTATACAATGTTCGTGTTTTATGTCTCTCATATTATATACAGTAATCACTCTGTTCAAATTTGATGATTAGAAGGTTAATCTTCTTTATTCAATGAGCAGTTATATACAAATTTTTACAGCCAGATTTATCTTAATGTGATCATTTGTAAAATCATGAAATTGTTGTCATTGCTTCTCTTATGTTCTGTTATTAGCATTCGATCATTATTGCTTCGTGTTTACGAGAAGCATTTGGAAAATCTAGTGCGGGTTGGCCTCATCAAACAACAAAATTAGATGCTATACACAGGTTGAATAGGAGATGCGATTACAGGTTAGTTCGCTTGTTTTATTTTATTAGTTAAATCAATATAGAAAGTTCCTGTAATCTAAACACATTCTACTATTCCTCTCTGTTTTCAATTAGACAGTTAGCTATTTCGTTTCTTGTTTATAAAATTTATAAAAAATCAAAAAGACTGAATGGTAGTTTTGCTATCATAAATCAATCCATATTTGAGTTTCGCAGATTTAGATTAAAATTTGCATTTTTTAAATATTACACATATATTAGAGATATAATCCTATAGATATATTGTAGAGCTATTTTATAAATATTAGTTAGTGAACTATAAGTATATTGTAGATTTCTATATAGTGTTCAGCTAGTGTTTTTCATTAAGTTAGTTTCTTTAGTTTTGTTTTTTTTACTTTCTTAGGACTTAGATCGGCCAATGGAGCCGCTAAACCCGTCGGAGTGGATTAATCCAAACAGATTGGGTTAAGTAGACAACCCCAGACCGGATTCACTCCTCCATTTGACGAGCGGTTGATTTCGCCCATCAACAGGCTGCCAACTCCAAAGCATGAGTTGCATAGTTCTTTTCATGTTCCTTCATATTTTTGGATTCATAACATACCACAAATCCATTCTGACTGAGGAATCCCCCCGATCCTTCTTTGCATGCATCTATACACACTACAAAATCTTCATTCAGATTTGCAATCCTCAGGATTGGAGCACTGGTTAACAGTTGCTTCAAATGTTGGAAGCTTCTCTCACATTATTTTGTCCATTGAAATTTCTTCTCCTTCCTTTGCAAGGAAGTGATGGGTTGAGCTATCCTTGAGAACCCTGCAATGAACCTTCTGTAATATCCAACTACACCCATAAAGGATCTGACTTCTGTCACATTCTTCAACGTTGATCATTCTCTAATGGCTTCTATCTTCTCAGGATCCATGACTATCCCATGTTTTGAAATGATATGTCCCAAATAATGGATCCGCTTTTGATAGAATGAGCACTTGCTCAATTTGTAATACAATTGTTTCTCTCTTATCACTTGAAAAACCATTCTCAAATGATGTTCATTCTTTTCTTTTGACTTGGAATACACCAGGATGTCATCCAAAAAGACTATGACAAACTTGTCTAGGTATTCTTTGAATATGCCATTCATTGGGCACATTAAAACAACAAGTGCATTTGATAACCCAAATGGAACCACTGTGAATTCATAATGACCATACCTTGTTCTGAAGGTGGTCTTGTTGATGTCTTCATCCTTTATCCTTACCTAGTGGTACCCTGACCTGAGATCTATGTTTGAAAATATCTTGGCATCCTTCAACTGATCAAAGAGATCATCGATCCTTGGCAAAGGATACTTGTTCTTAATAGTCACTTTGCTCAACTGTCTAAAATCGACGCACAATCTCAATGTCCCTTCTTTCTTATTCACAAACAAGATCGAGGCACCCCAAGGTGACACACTTGGGCGTATATACCCCTTCTTAAGAAGTTCTTCAAGCTGCAATTGCAATTCTTTCAGCGCCTGTGTACTCATTCTGTAAGGAGTTTTTGACACTGGAGTTGCTCCAGGCATCAGGTTTATAGAGAAATTAATATCTCTCTTCGGGGGTAGTCCAGGTACCTCCTGGAATACATCTCCAAAATCTTTTAATATTGCATGATATTCAATATTTGGTGCCTTATCCTTAGGTTATTTTTCCATATGAGCTGCAAATATTTGCCAACCCTTCCTATAACACTTCTTCAGCTGCATTGTTGAGATTTCTCTGATAGTAACTACCCTTGGGATTCCCTGCACTTTCCTTGGGTTTCCTTTCTTATCCATGAAAGTGAATTCATTGTTACAATAGTCTAAGATGGCATGGTGTTGTTCCAACCAATCCATCCCAATTAGACATTCATAGGAACCTAAAGGTAAGATGTTCAATTCGACCCTTGTGCTCAGTCCATTCATGTCTACTGGATAGGACTTAACCAACTCAATAACCTTTCTCTGGGCTCTTGTATCCAGGTGCACTAACCAATATTTTCCATCATTTCTTCTTGGAAAATGAAAAATTTCCACCATTCTAGGATCTATATAACTATGACTATCTCCCAAATCAATTAAAATAGTAATGGTTTGGTTGTTGATCATACCTTCCACTTCGATCATATATGACTAATATTTTGCTTGATTTTTGTCCAGGTATGCATAGATCCTTGGTACACTTTTTCCCATGTCCTCCACTGTTTCTACCTATTGAACATTTTGGACAACTCTCACCTTGTCATTTATGTGGGGGAAATCTCTATACCTATGATTTCCTTTACAACCCTCACATTCCATAGGTGATTGTCTTGGAATTTTCCCACCTACTTCAACCTTCCTGGTCTCTCTAAAAGATGGTTATCCTTGAGGACTGTTTCTAAAAAAGGATGACTTAGTTCCCTTCTTCCTCTGATCCAACTTGAATTTTATCTTGTCTTCCCAAGCCTTTCGGATAGTGGGATTTTCTCATTGTTGCTCATATAAAGATTTTTCTCTGCTTATAGTTTCTTCCATAGTTTTAGGATCATCATACTAGATATTTTCACTAATGGAAGGTGGAAGTCCACTCAGATACCTTTGAATTTTAATAATCTCATCTTTGATGAAAGGAACATACTTCAGCAATTCCAAAAACCTTCATTCATATTCATCAATGGTCATACTACCCAGCTTGAGTTCAAAGAACTCTTTCATCTTTCTGTCATAGTATCTCTTAGTCAAGTATTTGTTTTCAAAATAATTATTGAATTCCTTCCAAGTAAAAATTTTCTCTTTAATGCGTTGCACCTGCACAAGTTGATCCCACCACATGGATGCCTTTCCTTTCAGTTTATACATTGCAATTCTTCCTTCTGCATGAGAGGAATAATTCTGCAGTTGGAAACATTTCCTCATGCCAAGTAGCCATGTCTTGGAATCTTCCTCCTTCTTGTGCTCTCCATCAAATGTAGGAGGTTTAATCTTGTTCATTTCACCCTTCAGTTCATCCACTCCAGATATCTTATGCTTTCTGGTAGAAGATGGGATTGAACTACTTTGTTCCCTCCTCTTGGAGTGCCCTTGGGAGTGATGATGGTGTCTTCCAACACTCCTTGATTTCCTCTTCTCATCAAGATACCCGTGACTTCCGGATTTACTAGAGTCACTCTCCTTATCCAATTTGTTTTCTATCCTTTCCAAGCTTTGTATCAACTTTATGTTGAATTCTCCCTATTGTTCCCTAGCTTTCATGATCTTTTTGTTATCTTCTCAGTGAGTCTGGACATCTTTCTACAATATTTCAATGATCTTCATCATGTTTCCCTCCTTGTATATCTCTTCTCCATGCCCATTGGAGTTCTATCCTTCAACTCCCAAATGGACATCCATTCCCCTAGCTTCATTCTTTGAATTGGAAGCATTTTGTGCCTCCTCCATCTCTTTGCACTAAGCGACAATTCGGTTCAGTTCTGACAATCGTTAACTCTGCAAACACAATGTGCAATCAACCGAAATTTTTCAGGCCATCATTCCTCAACAAATTCCACAGTATTCATAAACCAATCTGATTCAAGAAAATTTTATTATTTCATTATGCGGTTCTCGAGAACTTAAGAATCCCCGTAGTTCTTTTCTTTCTGAGCTCTGCTCTATTCTGCAATAATTTTCGAGCACTAGCCCCTTTCTCTTAGCCCCAAACCCATGTGATTTCTTTTATTTCTGAGCTCTGCTCTATTTTGCAATAATTTTCGAGCACTAGCCCCTTTCTCTTAGCCCCAAACCCATTTGACCACGGGCTGTGGCCAAGTGCTAGGTTGATAGGTTCTTATTTAGGACTTCGGGCCTTCGGCTTCGGTAGTTTTTAAATCACATCACAACAAATCTCTCGGAATTTCGGATTGACGAACTTGCGAAGTAGGGTGGATCAATAGTCCACAACTACCCAGCATCCAACGGTTGAAACCCACTATGGAACTTCAATCATCTGAGCTCTGGGACTTCGGAGCTTCGAATCTTTGGGATTTCAGAGGATTTCATATCCGGACACCCCCAACACCCCGAACCGTTAATCTCTGAACACTTCCATGTCACCTTTGGTGACGTCATTACATCTCGTCACCTCGGCATTATGAAACTTTTGAGTGTTCGTCCTTTTGTTCCCTTATGAACCATTCTTTCGGAGTGTCAAGTCTCTGGACTTTTCAACTAGCGCCATGCGTCCACTGGGACCCATGGTTTTCGTACTTGAACTAAGATATTGAATAGTCACATCACTTAATGCCTTTCAAATTGTGGGGGCATGCATCCGTGGTTTGAATAGTCACATAATTATTCTGATGTTGACATGTAACCCCATGGTGAAACCTTGGTTTGGATTGTGAGACCGCCTTGGGGAATTAACTCCCATGCAACTTGGGTCCCCGCAATGCCTCCTAGGCATCGATCTTGATGTATCATGATCAACACTAGTGTGGGCCCGCCGGCCTTTAACTATGTTATGCAACCTCAGGGCCCACATAGTACAGTTGTCAACATTTCGGGTGGTGGCATGTAGCAGGTATAAGAGAGGTCCACGTCACCTCTAGGTGACATCATCATGACTCACCACTTCATCTCTTCGAGGCTTCAGAGCTTCGGGCTTCGAGATTTCTCGCCTTAGCACACACTAATTCTTTTGAACGTCAAAATCCTGAAAAAGCCAATCTGTTGACATGGGTCCCTTTTGACGGACGATCCGGATTACTCCGAACTTCAGAGCTTTGGGATTTATTTGTCCTTCATACCATGCCATAACTTCCACCCTTGGATTGATCCAACAGTTCTGGTCCAACTTCGGCCCAATCCAACGGTTGAGCTCTTCCCCTCAGATATATGGTGTAGATCCACTTCGAGGACTTCGAGCTTCGGGATTTTCAACCTCTCCACATTTGTTTTCTCCCAAAGTGATTTCACCTAAAGTCCATGGATTTCTACCACGTATCCTCTCTCTCAGATCAATGGGACATACGAACTTCATTACTACGCAGATTTCCAGAGGAACTCATGGCTAACCACCTTGCAATGTTTCTAGATCTGACGGTCGGGAATTGTCCTCCTTCTCCTAAACAGATTCCAACGACTCACATTACTCTACGGCCCAATACCATGTCTTTCATGGTTTTATAATACCACTACACCTCCTGAGCTTCCTTTCTCAAACCCCTTTTTCCTTAGAGGGTTTCTTGGACACTTAGTCGAATTTGGTATCTGTGCACTCCTTACAACAGATCTCCGCGTACCTTCATGAGAAAACTCAAGATATTTCTCCTGAGATTTTTGATTCAAAGACTCTGTCGATGCACTCCTTTCACCCAGGGATGCTCTGAACCTTGAATTTTGTCCCTTTCGACAAAAATTCACTCCAAAATATTTTTCTCATTAACCACTAACATGGCCCATCCAGGTTTAGTGTCGAAACCATGGATTTGATGCCAATTTGTAACATCCCCAACCACTAACAAACCAAGAAAATCCACTACTAGTACACTTCACTTAGCTCTTATACCAATTTGTAACATCCCCAACCACCAACAAGTTGAGCAATGTCATAGAGGAACATACATATATATATAACATGCATTTCTATTGAATTTTAAAACAAATAACATGGAATTATTGCTACCATACAGACTCCAATGGAATTGACAGTAATTCCTACATGAAACGGAACAGATGATAACATTTCAAGAATCACAGACATGCATAACATACATAATTAAGCATGGAAATGATATTTATCTTTTAACTGGAGAAAAAGCCACCAACTGCGTATAGACCTTCCACGAACCTCCAAGCCTTAAACAACACTGCTCATCACTCTCAGTAGTGGGTCACCCCCGAGCTGGGACTAAAATCTACCGAGCAAGGGATTCCTAGGCTAGGCAAGGTCAATAGGAAAGTCACACAGTTTAAGAGGGAGGACTCTTTCACAGGATCCACTTACGTCCACTACTCATAGACTCTCATTCCCCACATGCATGTCCCACCCCAGAAGTATACACCTTCACTGTCACACAGTCCATTGACTTCTCCACCTCCCTTACCTTGGGCTTCAGCATTATGTCGGACCGGAATTCTCAGATACCTGTAGCTACTACGGGACTCCCTCCAAGAGAAATCACTTCCTTAGCACACTCTCTCACCTGGAGAGAGTTTCTCACAATCCTGACAACCTGCTTCTTCAATCCACAACAACCTCTCTCACCTGAAGAGAGAGTTACTCACAGGCCTGATAAACTGCCTCTTCAAACCACAATAGCTAAGTCGGGTATGGAAATGGATGGCTCAGTATATTATAGAGGTGCACAATGGCCACGAGTTCAGCAATGGTAGAAATGGATGGTTGTGTACTTGCTCAGTGCGTGAGTGAACTCGTGAGGAGATATGGGGCAGACTCGTCTAGCATAGAAAAGGTGGTGAGAGTGTGAGAGCCCAAAAAATGTATGTGTGTGAACCTCCCTGTGTGAGTGAGTGAGTGAGTCCATTCATCCCCAACAACAAGAATTTCCCCCTTAAGTTTGCATGTGCCTGAGCCGACACCTGTCGCTCATGAAGCACATTCCTTTCCCTTTGGAAGTCACCCATCCTCCCTAAGGAACTCAGGATAAAAACATATCCTTTTAAACAACTTTTGGAATAATAATAAATTATTATTCTCTTGTACTTAATACCTTAGTCTTAGCCCTTATTTCCAACCTCTCAGCCCCCTCTCCCTTACCCAACCTAGTGGAGCTTAGTCCCCCATTCTCTTTTATCGTGGTTGGTCTACACGCAGCGATGTTTTTATATTAATAATATGAATATTTAGATGTACAAAACAGGCTCCTGGCCTTTAACACCTAGGCGTGTCAGCCTACTAACACATAAGCCTACCAACTTATAATTTCTCGGCTCACCATCCTACAAAACATGTTTACAATTCATAATACAACTAGGGCTTGTCCTAGGGATATTACACCAAGGAAATTGAGTACCTGCAAAAGATGATTGTACCTACCCGAGACACAAGAAAAGATGAGATACAAGCTAAACAATCCAATGGACAAGCAAGTTAAGCTTGTTGTCCCTATTTTCAACAGTCAACAGAAATTTATATCAGCAAGTAATTGATTATTAAAGTTGCTACAAGATGTTAAAAGTTAGGTAGATGATGCAAGAGATAAGCTAGCAATAACTAGAGTGACTCAAGTATGAAAGCATAAGCATTTAGCAATGAAATAATGTTGTTATAAACACGTATTGCAGAGATATATTATCAGCCTTATGGCTGTAGAAAACTATTGCTACAACATAAAATTTCAACCCAAAAAAGTACAAGTAAACCACCCAAAAAATTGTGTTGAGACTAGTAGATTATTATGGCAGTTTGCTAACAAATTTTGATGGTTGAAATATGAGTTATAAATAAAAAAGAGAGTACTTTTTGCAGCCCTAATGGTTGTATATTTTATTTAGTTATATCTCTAAGAAGACCAAGCAAAACTAGACTCCCTAGAGGCTTTAGCAACATCAAAGCATCAAGAAAATATTATATCTTGCACAATATCAATGTCCCATTAAATCACGTTTATCAATGCAAACAATTTATTTCTCTAATGCAAACTTCATATTAGTGCCTTTAAAATTTGGGTTAATGGAGTCTTGAAAATCATGAGTTATATCAACAAAATCCCTATGGGTGTAAATCCTCTTACTCCCTAGGGCATGCAAATCAAACTAAGGTATATCTAGGAGAGTGTATACCCTTGAACTTCTCCTATAAAACTTGTGATAAATGAATTGTAAACAAGAAAATTAGATGAATATTAATAGAGGGTGTATGCACTTATACTCCTCCTAGGGTTTCAACCAACAATAATTATGAAACGGGCAAGAAGAACTAACAATTGTAGATTTTCCTTACCAATTCCAAGAGAAGTGAAAGATCAAACCCTAGTTCACCAAGAAATTACCATTCATAAACAAGAGAATAAATCTCCAAGAGGTGTGAACCACCTTAGCTCAACAATTCACCAAGAAATATCACCAATAATCATTTTCACAAGAGAGAGATATCAAATTGCCCAAGTAGGGCACAAATTTCAGCCACTAGTCTTCTCACAATGGGAGAGCTATGATCAAAATGAAATAGAAATGATCTCTATTTATAAAAATCCTACTAAAAGTATTTGTCCACTTAATTTTAGGGTAAACCACAAATTAAGGGGCCAAAAACCCTTACTTTTCCCGTTTACAAATTTAGATTTGATTTTGCACATAAGAAACCCAAAAATAAAGATGGCATCACCCTTCTAGGGCAACGATTTGGAATCAAGAAAGGAATTTGAGTTTGGATATGACATGTTGGGCCTCCAATGCCTTCTCCTCAAGAGTTATGATATTCAAGGTGTTCCTCTCAATCCAAAGATGTCAAGTGTCAATCAATAAAATCACCACCACCAAAACATCCATCTCATGCATGACATCACCCCCTAAATGTGGTGCTCTAGCCTCCAAAGGCTAGCATCATCATTCAGTGCATGGTCCATGGTATCCTACCTGTGGGATTCAATTCCCAAGGAATCCCAAGCTAGGCTTGTTCTTCCAAATTTGTCCACCAATTGGGTCATACAAAGACAATGAATACACCCTCCAAGGATATCAAGTCAAATGCATCATGATACATACATCAAATCAATAAAATATCCATCTAAGCATGTACATCCAAACCACCTCATCAAATAAACAAGTGCTCAAAGACCCTATACAATTTTCCAAGTTTAGGTATGGGAGGGTTGACAAACCGACCTATTGGGTGGATCATACCTCAATTTTAGCGGTGTTTCCCAAGTGGGCCCCTTTCTAAGACATGTGGATAAAGTGACATGGATGGGGGAAAGACTCTTGGGCATGGGGTTCCATGACATACAAGGGATTGTAGTATCTCATTTATGGGTGCCTTTGTAGAGGGTGTGTTGCAACTTCGTTTTCAATGCAACCTTTTTCCAAGCCCGTTTATTGACTTCTGTTCATTTAATATGTTTCCAAGTTCAAGCCAAGGTGGGGATTCTACCTAAGAATGAAAAATAGTGACCACCTTGACTCTACCCTAGTCACATCATGCTTCCCACTAGTAAATTTGGGTCATTTTGTGATGGTAATTTCATTGCATGCACAAAGTTATGTCATGGAGATGGAGACGAATCTTGGACCCCCAAAACGTTGTATCATGTGTCGTGGAAATTGCAACGACCAAAGGATATCTTCATCTATGAGACGACCTAAGGATGTAGTATCGTTGTCGTCACACGAAAGACGACTGAAAGATGGTTTCATATGAAAGATGATAGAAAGATGTTGTTTCACGAAAGATGACTGAAATATGTCGTCACACGAAAGACGATCGAAAGTTTTCGTCGCACAAAAGAAGACCTAAAGTTTTCGTTGCATGAAATACGACTAAAAGTTTTCATCACATGAAAAATGACCGAAATTTGTCGTCGTACGCAAGATGACCTTAGTTCATCACCTCCGAGATGAATATGGGTGATGAAGTTTTAATACCGTCAATGAATTATTAATACCATCGACGAGAAAAGTTGTCACGATAGCGACGGGATCTAAGTATTTAAAAAAAAATGAGATTAAGATTAACAAAATTGATAGATAGTTGGCTTAGGTTGTTGGATAGTCGGTATGGATTGTTGGTTTTCATTGATGTCAACTATTGGAGAGTGATATTATAGATTGATGTCAACCCTTAGTGATTGATGTAAACCCTTGGAGACAGTTTGATAACAAATTCCGGTAGCACAAAGGTTTGGGTAATGGACCCAAGTTTGTTTGATGTAAATATGACTCATTATTTTCTTTTCATGGTTGATAATAAGTACAAATGGATGAACTCCAAAGTGGTCCCCTTATGGTGAAATCTCTCACAGGAAGACGCTTTGCAGATTGAGTTATCCTAGAAGTATGATTAGAGAACCCATGATTATTTGTGGGAAAATGAGATGAAGGTCAGTGAATTTGTCAGTGAAACTATCCTAGATGGATATTTCTTATCATTTCATTTCTGGTGGTATGTGGAACGTCACATAACTCCTCACGGTTAGAGAGTTATGGCCATGAGAAGTTGGAGAACCCAGGTTTGGGTAATGGACCCAAGTTTGTTTGATGGATAATGGTATGAGTTTTGATATATTTCAGATAATACTATTATATATGGATATTACATGTCATTCCATTTCTTGTGGTATGTGGAACATCACATAACTCCTCATGGTTTGAGAGTTATGGCCTTACGAAGTTGGAGGACCCTCATATGTCATCTAGAAGCCCCAAAAGGTCAAAGTAGTCAAAGTGGTTTGAGAGATTTTAAAAGGTAAATAATAAAGTGAAGTGATGAGTGTAATATAATTCAAATTGAATACAAAAAAAATTATTTCAATTATAAATTTAATGGATAAATTAGAAGTGGGTTAACCCTAAAATAAGGAAAGTGGTCAAAGTGACCTAGAAGATGTTTTTAAGGAAGCTACTTGGAGAGTATAAATAAGTGGCAAGGCTCTCTCATTTTAGATCACACTTGAGAATATTAAATATCTATAGGTGTCTGAGGTAACCAAAGGATATCTAAGCCAAATTTCTGAGGGAAGGTGAAGAAACAAAGGTCGGAATTCAAGGAAGGATAAATTCTTTTGATGATGCTTTCTAAGGTATGTTATTTACAAGTCATCTCACCATTTTCGCAATAATTGTTTTTCTAGAACGATACATAACGTGAAATTTATATTACATTGAGGAAACATATCCAAGTATCTGTGGTAAAAAAATCATCTTGTGGTTCATTGTATTTTTGGAGTTACACTCCGTGGAAAATAGGGTTTGTGGCTAGTCCTGAAACTACTCTAAAACATGTGTTTCGGGTAAAAAAGTCATAACTTCTTCATAACATATCCAAATTCAATAAGACCAAATTTTTTGGTTATAGTACTGTCTTTAGTATGTTGTGTAATAGTTTCAGATCGATTCAACAAATATTTCATGCGAGGAATGCTCTACACAATCACTCTCTAGAATAAGCCAGAATTCCGCAAGGTATGCCATTTTTTATATAACTCCTTTTCTGAGAGGTTTCAAGTAGTGAAATTTGGAGGAATTGCATAAAACACATTGAATAACATTGCGTATCATTTTCATATATTTATTCATTATAGGTACATAGCTATTATTATTTCAATTTAGGGTTTTTGACCAATCCAAAACTAGTCATGTGAGACTAAAGAAAAGTTTGATGAAAATTCCAGTCTCTTGTTGTTAAATTTAAGTAAGGTTTGCAGGTATGCGATCATATACATCGGGTCTATTACATAGTTACAAATCATATTTGGATGATGAAATTGATGAGGGATTTTGGTAAAGGTACATGTTGGGTACATGGTCGAGACAAGTAGTTGATGAGTTGGCACATACATGAGGAGTATAGTTGATGATGTTGGTACATATTGATGAGTCATAGTTGATGAGTAGGTGACACATGATTGGTACATACTTGGTACATGGTTGGATTCACTTGTTTATGGTACAGGTTGATTACAGGTTGTTTGGTACATGTTGGTGCATGGTTGATGCACTTGTTTATGGTACAGGTTGATTACAGGTTGAGGTACAGATTGATGCATGGCTGATGCATGGTTCAGGTTTATTGGTATAGGTTTACAACTGTATACCTCATAGTGATAGTGTGACAATGGTTCCATCATTCTACTTCTACTTCAGGGCAGTTGGACGGGGAAAGGACAGGTGGTTGTAGCCACCTTCTAGTTGTAGCTGGAGAACATATGGGGTTTGATGCATGAGAATCGCTCCACCTCAGCAACGCGCCAGCATTCCAACACATCAATGCACATTTTAGAGAGGGAGAGGCATTAATCCTCCCATTTTAAAATTTGAAATATAATCCTATACAGATTCATGTTGTAAGCTTGAGTGAAAACCAAGCCATATCTCTGAATAGACAGAAGATAAGGTTACCTTTAATGGTTGACAGGTTGATGTCTTTAGGTTCAATTCAGACTAGATGGCTATTTATTAAAATTTCAATGTAATATATGAGGTTAGGTGAGGTAGGATAAGCTTGTATATCCCTTGCTTTGTAATTAAGGAGACTTGAGAGAGAGATCTCAGGTAGAGAGAGTCTTAGGAGACTTAAGAGGTAGACTAGTCCTGAGAGAGAGATTGAGAGAACTAGGACTCTGTTACAGTCCAATTTTTGTAAACATTTGTATAGACACACAGAGATAATACAAAACTCGTTTTCCCTGCATGCAGTGTGTTTATGTATTTGTGTTCATATTTATGTTTATATGTATTTCATGGTTTGAATGCATAAACTGATGAAGTATTGAATGATTTTCAATTGTTTCTCATCTTTGAGTTTCAAGTGCAAGGAGTGCACATTGTCCGCAAGGCGTGTGTTGACAGAGGTGAGTTAACCTCGGGAAAGATCAGGAGAGATACCGTTGAACCTGCATCAGCAAAAGTGCAAGGAGTGCACAGGAAGAACTATGTGATTGATTTAAGAGAGAGACAGATTTCTTGAACACTCTGTAAATAAGGAGCTCTGCAAGGTGTGCATTGAGCAAGGAGAATGCCAGGAGGGAGAGAAGAATTTATTTTTAAGAAATCCTTCGGGTCTGAGTTTGACAAAATCTCAGAAACGCAAGGAGTGCATATGAGACAGAATTAGTCCAAAATATCAGAAGAGATAACATTTTCAAAAGCATAACCAAGATTCAAATAGTCAGGTTCGCAAGAGAAAGTTCAAAGGCCAAGAGCTTTGAACACTTTCAAAATCTTCCAAGTCTAGAGAAGGTGGAATCTCAGGAGGAGGAGAGACAAAAACTATTAGATTGGTTGAGGGAAAGGAGCTTTGGACCGTTAGATCTATGTCTAATGAATGAAGGAAGTGAAGAGGAGAGGAACAGACCCAATTTGTTGGATCTGAACGCAGAGGACCAGCAACCGTTGGATCTGGAGGTAAGTGCACAAAACTTAATGTGTGCACCGGAGATTGGACTCATCAAAGTCCCAAAGTGAACAGGTATTATCCATCATCCATGGTGACAGGTGGAAAAAGATATGAGTTTTCGGGTGAAAGCACTCTGGGAGGAACAAGTGCACAGGAGTTGAAAATCCTGAAACCCGAAGACCCAAAGAGGATAGAGGCTGCCAGATCAAGGGGGAGACATGCGTCAAGAGATCGTGTGTTTTGGGTGAAATCACTCTGGGAGAAACGAGTGCATAGGAGTTTGAAATGTGCAAAGCCCGAAGATCCGAAGAGTCGAGAGTCAACGATTTGCGAGGAGACACTTGTCAATAGATCGCGAGCTCTGGGTAAGTTATAGTGAGGTTTCAGTTGAGAACTGAAATCACCGAATCCTGAAGGGCCGAAGAGAATCTGGACTGTCAAATCCAGAAGAGCACATGGCGAAAGATCGTGAACTCTGGGTGAAGTCACTCCAAGAGAACATGAAGGATAAGGGTTTGAGATTGTCGAAGACCGAAGTCCCAAAGCAGACGATAGTCGTTGATCTGGGTTGGACAGGTGTCACCCGATCATGAAATTCGGAGGATCGTACTCTGGGGTTTTTGTGAAGTGGTGTTTCAGAAATTTCCAAAGCGCCAAAGGCCAGAATGATTAAGGGTCGTTGATCCCAAAGGAAGAACGTAGGTCGATGATCTACAAAGGGACACATGGAGGACGTAGATTCACTCCATTAGACAACCATTGAACAATCGTTGGATCAAGAGAGGACAAGTGTCAGAAGATCCGACACTCTGGAATATTTCACTTCAGATATTTGTGGTTGTTGATATTTGAGAACGTCGAAGGCTGAAGTCCCGGAAACAATGAGAGTTGTCGATGTGAAGGATGACACGCGACACCAGATCCATAACTCCAGAAAAAAGCTAAGGAGAAAAATGTCGAAGACACGGAGAAAATATTGATCGTTGATCGAGAGGGAAGTCGTAGGACCGTTGATATGGTTAAGGAGACCAAAGTCTCGAAGTGGGAGCATGACCATTGATCTGGGAGGATACGTGTCAGCAGATCTTCCACTCTGGAAGATACCCAGTCAGCAGAGGCAAGAATTTGAGAATCGATATTCCTGAAGGCCGGATTCATAAGGGAACCCCTATCCGTAGGATCAGGGAGATAGATGGAAACAGATCTTCCACTCCGGAATATTGTTATACAGAGGAAACGAAATTTTGGGAGTCAAAACTCCCAAAGGCCAGAAAGTTTGAATCAACAACAGTCGTTGATCTAGAGGGGAGTTACATGGTGACATATCACGGTGATATGAGATCGTGCGTAAATGGCAGGAAAGGAAATTCGATAGTAGTCATTGATCGTGAGGTAGCACTGAAAGGAGTGGATATTGATGGATGAGAAGGATTGTGGAGCCAGAACTCGCGTGGAGGATAATTATTATAGAGCGGGCCGCAATTGGAACCACAGTGTTTGAAAAATGGATATGTGGTAGCACAAGGAGGATTGCAGGGTGAAAAGTGGGTTGGTTTGAAACCACTCTTACCCGCACCCACAATCACGCATTAGTACAAGGACACGACCTAGGGTCGTATGAAGGAGGGGCTAACACAAAAGGGGATTACGCCTGAAACTAGTTTTTTGGGAGCATGTGGAAATTAGCCTGCGGGTCTATCGGGACCTGCACACAGGGAATAAAGGGGCCTATGCATATTTGATTTGGGTTCAATCAGGAGCCCGAAGAGTCGACCTAACTAAGCAAAAGAAAGATCCAGAGACCGGTAGGTCGTAGAACCCCAGGAGGGTAGGGGGATGCATCAGGTGGTATCAGAACTTTAATTTCATCTGTAGATTTCAAGTGAAAGGGAAAGAGGAGAAAGCCTAATTTTGTTTGCAGACAACAGACAAAGGAGATGACCTGATAACATTAGGTGGTATCAAAAACATGATTTTACCTGTAGTCAATGGGTGAAAGGAAGGAAGAGTATTGATGCTCTGTGAGAAGGTTGTTCCACGCGTACAGCAGCAGCAGAAAATTAAAAAACTAGGTGAGTTGTGAGAGAGGATGGAGATGATCTCAGATGTAGAGTGATCCATAGACTTTCCAGGAGGGAAGGTAGAAGGTGGAAATGGCTATTAAAGGCCATGAGCATGGACGAAGAGAAGGATGCAAGAAGAAATGTAATCCATAGATGGATATGGAGATTAATGAGATAAGAGCAAGGATGGAACAACTAACATTAAAAATGCAACAAGATGTTAAATCACATTGGGTGTATGAGTGGCCCATGAAGAAGAAGGCAAAATGTCTTGTTCAAAAGTTGTTGGCTAGAAAGAAGCAACAAGAGTTGAGAAGGTGGCTGAGGGAATTAGAAAACCTCAGTGACATAGAGGAGGAACAGATTCACATATGTGAGCCAAAAGCTGGAAGGAACCTCAGTGATGAGGAGGAGGTGATATCAGATGAAGATCTCATAGACTGCCAAGTGGGCAGAAATGGAATTTTGAGTTTCCAGGTGGGAAGTGGAAAGAGAACAGAGGAAGGTCTCATATACTGGCAGAGGAGAAGTGCTGAAAGTTCAAGTTACCAGGTGGGAAATGATATTGGATCGGTTGATCCCATAGACTGCCATGTGGGAAGAAGAGAAGTCCCAAATTTCCAAGTGCGCAGGGGGAATAAAACGAGACTATCTGAAAGTCTCAGGAGATCAAAAGTGGATTCATGTTAGTAAGGAGTGTTGATAGGTGAAGATTCATGTGGATTTTTATACCATGTGAATGAAGATGATGAGAAGTTAGAAACTCTCACCATCCAAAAGGAGGATCAGAGGAGCATTATGATTATTGGAGGGATCAAGACATTCCTACCAAATAGCCAAGTGGAGGCCAATGCACATGATCAAGGTGCAGCAACAGAAGAAGAAAGACAGCCAGTAGAAACTATTGAAGAGGAAGAAATGGAGCAAACACTGATGTCTATCCCAGTAGAAGGAGAAGAGCATTCAATAGAATTGCTCAAAATTTTCAGCCAGGAAGCTGAACAAGAGATGACTGTAGAAATGAAGCCTGCAGTAGAGGAGGAAACAAACATCATGGATTTTTCTAATCTGTATGAAGAATTGGAATTCCTAGAAAGAAGAGTAATGGTGAAAAGATTTCACATCTGACAACTCAAGTTGGAAGCAGATGGAGGAGCATAGCAGCCAGAGGAATGGTTGGAGGGAATTGGAGATATGCCAACACAAGCGGAGCTGACAGAAGTTAATCTGTCAAAGGAGGAAGTTGAGTAGAAGCTCGGTGATGAGATTGTAGAACTAGAGCCTGCAACAGGGTGGAAATATAATTCCACAAGAGGAGGAGAAAACAATATGGGAGATCGAATAGATCTGCCCATTGATAAGTATGAGGAAGAGTTGCAGACGAGAAAACTGCATAAGAAGAGCCAGCCACTGGAGCAACTGGACAGGGTGATAGAGGAGATAAGAAGGTTGATGTTGAGGTCAACAGAAGCAGTCAGCAAAGGGGATATGAACATAAGAGATCATGCCATAGTAGCATGGAAGAAACATAAGAAGAAGAAGCAGCCGCAACAACAACAACATAGTTGGAGAGGAGCAAGAGGACAACTCCAAGGCAAAGTTTGGGATCTAGGTGGATTTTAACAGAGTTGGGAAGGTCATGAGCAGGAGCTCAATAATTTTTCATAGCAGTGGAGTATGATGCAGGAGCATATCTCCACCTCAGCAACACACCATCATTCCAGCACATCAATGCGCATTTCAGAGAGGGAGAGGCATTAATCCTCCCATTTTAAAATTTGAAATATAATCCTATACAGATTCATGTTTTAATCTTGAGTGAAAACCAAGCCATATCTCTGAACAAACAAAATATAAGGTTGCCTTTAATGGCTGACAGGTTGATGGCTCTAGGTTCAATTCAGACTAGATAGCCATTTATGAAAACTTCAATGTAATAGATGAGGTTAGGTGAGGGAGGATAAACTTGTAGAACCCTCGCTTTGTAATTAAGGAGACTTGAGAGAGAGATCTCAGGTAGAGAGAGTCTTAGGAGACTTAAGATGTAGAATAGTTCTGAGAGAGAGCTTGAGAGAACTGGGACTATGTTACAGTCCAATTTTTGTAAACATCTGTATAGACACACAGAGATAATAGAAAATCATTTTTTCCTGCATACAATGTGTTTATGTATTTGTGTTCATATTTATATTTATATGTATTTCATGGTTTGAATGCATAAACTGGTGAAGTATTGAATGAGTTTCAATTATTTCTCGTCTTTGAGTTTAGAGTGGAAGGAGTGCACATTGTCCACAAGGCGTGCGTTGACAGAGGTGAGTTAACCTCAGGAAAGCTCAAGAGAGATATCGTTGAACCTTCATCACAAGAAGTGCAAGGATTGCACAGGAAGAACTCTGTGATTGAGTTCAGAGAGAGATAGAGTTACTGAACACTCTGTAAAGAAGTAGCTCTGCAAGGTGTGCATCGAGCAAGGAGAGTGTCAGGAGGGTGAGAAGAATTTATTTTCAAGAAATCCTTTGGGTCTGAGTTTGACGAAATCTCATAAATGCAAGGAGTGCGTATGAGACAGACTTATTCTAAGTCCAAAATATCAGAAGAGATAACACTTTCAAAATCATAAGCGAGACTCAAATAGTCGGGTTCGCAGGAGAAAGTTCAAATGCCAAGAGATTTGAACACTTTCAAAATATTCCAAGTCGGGAGAAGGTGGAAGCTCATGAGGAGGAGAGAAAACAACCATTAGATTGGTTGAGGGAAAGGATCATGGACCATTATATCTACATCCAGTGAACAAAGGAAGCGCAGAGGAGAGGAACATACCTAATATTTTGGATCTGAATGCAAAGGACCAACAACCGTTGGATCTGGAGGTAAGTGAACAAAACTTAACCCTTGTGTGCGTAGGAGAGTGGACTCTTCAAAGTACCGAAGTCCCCAAATGAACAGGGATTGTCCATCATCCAGGGCAATAAATGGTTAAAGATGTGATTTTTTGGGTGAAAGCACTCTGGGAGGAATGAGTGCACAGGAGTTGAAAATCCCGAAAACCGAAGACCCGAAGCGGATAGATGTCCTCAGATCAAGGGGGAGACACACATCAAGAGATAGTGTGTTTCGGGTGAAAGCACTCTAGGAGAAACAAGTGCATAGGAGTTTGAAACTCCTGAAGCCTGAAGAGCCAAAGATCCAAGAGTCATCGATCTGTGAGGAGACACTTGTCAACAGATCACAAGCTCCAGGTAAGTTATAGTGAGGTTTCAATTGACAAATGAGATCATCAAAGCCCGAAGGGCCGAAGAGAATCTGAACCATCAGATCCAGAGGAGCACGTGGCGAAAGATTGTGAAATTCGGGTGAAGTCATTCTAGGAGAACGTGAAGGAGAAGGGTTTGATATTGTTGAAGGCCGAAGTCCCGAAGAAGACAATAATCATTGATCTAGGTTGGAGAGGTGTCACCCGATCATGAACTTTGGAGGATCGTACTCCGGGGTTTTTGTATAGTAGTTTTTCAGAAAGTTCTGAAGTGTCGAAGGCCAAAATGATTAAGGGTATTTGATCCCAAAGGAAGAACGTGGGTCGTTGATCTGTAAAGGGACACGTGGAGGAAAAATATTCACTCCGTCAGAAAGCCATTGAACAACCGTTGGATCAAGAGAGGACAAGTGTCAGAAGATCTAGCACTCTAGAATATTTCACTTTGGATATTTGTGGTTGTTGAGATTTGAGAACATGAAAGGCCAAAGTCTCGAAAATGATGAGAGTCGTCGATGTGAAGGAGGACACATGGCACCAGATCTAGAACTCCAGAAGAAAGCGAAGGAGAAAAGGTCTGAAGACCCAGAGAAAATATTGATCTTTGATCGAGAGGGGAGTCGTAGGACTGTTGATCTAGTTAAGGATGCCAAAGTCCCGAAGCGGGAGCACGATCGTTGATCTGGGAGGATACGTGTTAACAGATCTTCCACTTCGGGAGATACCCATTCAACAAAGGTGATAATTTGATAATTGAGATCCCCGAAGGCTGGATTCATGGGGGAAATCCTAGCTGTAGGTTCAGGGAGACAGGTGGCAATAGATCTTCCACTCTAGAATATTTCCGTACGGAGGAAGCGAAAGTTTGAGAGTCAAAACTCCTGAAGGTCAGAAATTCGGAATCAATGACAGCCATTGATCTAGAGGGGAGTTACGTAGCGACAAATCAAGGTCATCTGAGATCATGCGTAAATGGTAGGAAAGGATATTTGATAGCAGTCATTGATCGTGAGGCAGGACCACAAGGAGCAGAGATTGACAGACGAGAAGGATTGTGGAGCCAAAACGAACGTGGAGGATAATTATTCTAGAGTGGGCCGCAATTGGAACCATGGTATTCACAAAATGGATACGTGGGAGCACAAGGAGGATTACAGGGAAAAAAGCAGGTTGGTTTGAAACCACTCTTTCCTATGCCCATAATTTTGCATTAGTACAAGGACACAACCCAAGGTCATATGAAGGAGGGGCTTACACCTGAAACTAGAGTTTTGGGATCATGTGGAAATTAGCCCGTGGGTCTTTCGAAACCTGCACACAGGGAAAAAAGGGGCATGTGCATATTTGATTTGGGTTCAATCAATAGCCCGAAGAGTCGATCTGACTCAACAGAAGAAATATCCAGAGATCGGGAGGTCGCAGAACCCCAGGAGGGTAGGGGGGATGCATCAGGGTCGTATCCTCCTTCTGGTGGTCACCAGAGAATTGGGGAGTTGGAGATTCCCTCAGGTTGTAGCCTGAGAAACTAGGGGATTGGAGCCTCCTTCTAGTTGTAGCTGGAAAACAAAGGAAGTTGGTGTGTCCAATGAATGTAATTCTTCAATACATATAAAATAAAGCATTATGTGGTTTTCTCCCACTTTGGGTTTCCACGTAAAACACTGGTGTACTATGTATGTGTATGATTGTTCATTTTTTCATTGCTTATTTACTCTGGTGTTATTGGATGATAATGATACATTGATATAACACTTGGATTATATGGTTAAAAAGAATTAAATTTCTCTATTACTGATTCACCCCCCCTCTCAGTAATCCAACAATTGGTATCAGAGCAGGTTCCTTCAGGAAACATTTTAACCACTGGAAGGAGATCATGGATTATTCTAAGAATGGAGTACCAATGTTTAATGGTCAGAATGGTTTTAAGTATGAGATGTGGAGCATAAGGATGAAAGTATTTTTAGAGGCACAAGGATATTATATTTGGCTATCAATTGTTACAGGATATGATAGTTCAAAAAGGGAAAAGACTACAGCCAAGAAGGAATTGAGGAAGAATAACAAAATAGCAATGGATTTCATGTGGGAAGGATTACCTAATCCACTAAGAGAAAGGTTGGTAAATGTTCATCGGCAAAAGAACTTTGGGATAAGTTACATGACATATATTCTTCACCCATCACAGATTCAGAAAATGTCAAAGAAGATGCAGATACAAATCAAGAAGAATTATGTTCACCATGTCAAGTAGATTCAGAATATGAAGAGTACATAATCACCAGAGGTATGTTGTTTTGTTTTAATTGTGAAAAACATGGACATCTTGAAATAGAATGCCATGAAGGAAATGAGACATAAAAACTGATTGAAAAGGAAGACAATTATAAAGAAGAATTGATTAGTTCTTTAGATGAACTAAGAGAAGAAAACAATTCACTCAAGAAAAAATTGATGAAACAAAAGGAAAGTGTTCA
>ML793797.1:3811-30472 GCA_009831015.1 Picea engelmannii
ATCTCCCACACATGGCAGCTCACGCGCAGATGTGAGCAATGTACTCCACCATAAGAGCATCCAAAATCGGGTTGGGCACTCTATTGTTTCATTTTCCCTTGCCATTTGCTCTGCCCTGCGTTAAGGAATTTCACCCAACCTCTTTCGAATTCGCCCTCTATTCTAATCACACTCAAACTGTGTTAAACTCGTGCCATTTCTTGGCTTGTTTGCACCCTTGCTTGGTAAAATTTTCCCTTTGTTCCAATTGCACTCAGACCGTGCCCAATTTGTGTCTTTGCATGGCTCAATTTCTCCCTTTCTTAGTGAATTCAAGCTCTGTCACAATGCCCAAGCATATAAACCATCCTCCTATGTAGACTTGTTTTCCATTCCAGAATTCACACAGTGTAGGGAAGTGTTCTTGCGTGTTGGTTGGGGTCCATTTCTGTCGAGTTTGCAAGGCCATGATGATGGTCTTTCTATGAAATTTGCAGTTGGTTTTGATGGCAGGATAGCACATGTAAGGTCTCTCAATTTTGCAGTCACAGAAGAGTTAATTTTTGCTGCAACAAAACTTCCAAGAATGGGAGATAGGTGGTTCAAGAATCATCAATTGTCGCGCTCAAGTTACAACAGGGTGTTTAAGCCCAAATTCGAGAGCATTTCAGGAGCGAAAGGGTATGCTAAGGAGTGGATAAAGCCAGAATTGGTCAATCCCCTTATCGTCATCACAAGGTTAATTACATGTGAAGGTAGATACTCCACCTTCAAAGCTTGTCACTTTAGATTGTTGGCTCATTTTCTGTTCAATAAACCTTTAAACTTCCCTTTTTATTTTCTCAAAAGCTTGGAGAAAATGTMCTCTCAAGTGASGAAAAATGTGACCAACCCCCACAATAGTCTCTTCCACCACGGTTTGATCAAACTCCTCGTTCTTACCGAACTAGAGAAGCAGGGGCAAAGTTGGGATGCCTTTATCTACCAATTTGCAAATCCTCACTTGGCAGTTAAGACCGGAAAAAAGCCACTTAGCCTAAAAACTATCTCTCCATCCAAGCCTCACTCTCCAAAAACTCCAAACTCCTTGCACAAACTCCCTCTTTACCAGAACAATACCAAAAGCTTGTTGATATTCCTACTTCTTCATCGAGGAAAAAGACCAAGAACAAAGACCAAAAGAAGCCTATTGTTGACCCCCCAATGCCTTCATTTTCTCTTGATCCTACACCTAATAAGCCCCAAGAAGTAATGCAGCAAGAATTTCCCATCATTCCCACAAACAAGAGAGGAGCCAATAGATTTGGTAAGGGACCCTTTCGGAAGAGTACCTGGAACATAAGAACCAAGCCTTATGCAAAGCCTCCACCTGCTTCGAATCCTATCCAAGTATCCTCCAACCTTGAGAGCCCTCATAAGCAACCTAGAGAAGTCTCTACGGATGGATTAGAGCCACTAAGGAAAACAAAATCAGAACCTATCTCACCTTTCCGATATCCCATCACACCTACTTCACATATGCCCACTCTTGATCCTAAAATTGATTGTCCCCGTCTCTCAAGGGACCTAAGCCTTCCTCGGAGATCATTGATTCTGCCCCAACTATAGAGGAGCTACAAAGGGAAAACCATCTGCTTCACCAACAATTGGAAGAGAGGAAGACAATGGATGCACACCTTCATCATGACATTGCAGTCCTTCAAGCAAAATTTAACTCCCTTCAACGGTTGGTCGATGGGATGACCCAATCTAACTGTGGCTTAAGAGCACAATTAAAGAAACACAAGAGGCACAAGGCTAAGCCTACACAGCAAGAAGGAGAGGCTTCCAAAGCCGACCCTTCTCAGCAAGCCTAAGTTGCGAGGGGTGTCTTATTTTTGTTTGCAGTGGGACTTGCAAAATCGTAAGTGTGGGGGTATGTTGGGCCCGAGATATGATCATCTTCATGACGTTATTATACACTTTTTGCCATATGTACATATGCATTTTTTATCTTTCAAAGGAGCTTTTTGAATAATTTTATGGTAAAATGATACAATCGGCATGAGGTACGTATAATTTGTGTTTCGTGATTCAATCAAGTTTAATTTATCATATTTTATGGTTTCCAAGAGTTAAATCATGTTTTTCTGCTATTACAGGGCAAAACGCACCATGTTTCTTGGTCTGGCACTTAATCCAGTACTCGTTCTGATACTTGATCCGACACTCGTTCCAGCACCTAGTATTGCACAAAAATGCAAGGCAAGTTGGTGGTTATGGTATTGGCGACCAGTGGTGGAAAAATTGAGCACATGGGTTTTGTTTGTCATCTCCCCCTCCAGCTACTAAGCTCAAGACAACTCGATTTCAGTTGTCCAAAGAGGGCGCTTATTGGGTTCCTCTGTTTTTTTAGTTATGGCCTCATTTAATGTAATTTGCCGAATTTAGAGGTGGTTCGACCCTCCTGTGGTCGACCACCTAGGTTGTAAGCTTATAAATACCAATAGGATGATCATTAGATTGTTAACCAAGTAGCATAAGCATAAGAATTGCCAGAAAAATGATTTTGCTCTGTTTCTAGTTTTACATTGCCAGAATAGTGCCAAAACTGCGTTTTTGGATTTTTATGGTGAATTTGGCCTGCTGAGGTCGTGGTGTGCTTTTAGAGAATGACCACGACTTGCTGGGGGTCCCACCAGCAGTTTGGTAACTGTCTTCATGTCTATTTTTCATTTTTCTAATTTAAATTGTCTTTTCATTTTCGTGTGCATGTATATTTTTATTTAATTAATTAGTTTGTTGTAGCTTACTGTTTTACTTATTTTTGCAGGTTAGATGATGATTTGTGTTAGTATGTGTTGATTTTATACATTAGAAAAGGCTTGCAAGTCTCTAAGTCTCTTTACTAACTCTGTGTGCAATTAAAAAGTCTCTCTCTCATTATACTAACTCTGCATGTAGTTAGATGATAAATTGTGCTTTCTTTTATATTTTTACAGTCAAGCTTAGAACATATTTTTAATTAGAACAGAGCATAGTTTTAATATGAGTTTCTTCTGACAAAGATTGATGGATGGATAGATTTGCTTCAAGTTTTTGAATCATAGCTTGCTTACTTCAGTTTTAGATAGATTTCACTTGCTTAATTATTGGTTAAATGTAATTGTCAATTCATTTTTTAATATCATGTTTTTAATTTCTGGTTTCAGTTATTTTCTTTATCATAGCTTGAATAATTAAAATAGACATAGTATAGTTTTCCTTTACACAATTTCCTTTCATAGATTAAAATGCAATTAAATTCCTTAGTTAGATAATGATGATCTCATTATGTTGTTGATGGTTTATACATGAATATGCAGGGTATTTAACATTACTTTTATCATGGCAAGTAGGCATTTAGTTCACTTGCCTCTTAGGCTAGGTAGTTGTTCAATGAGAAGTCTTTGTTTACTTGTACCTTTGCTTTAGTAGGATAGATAGCTACCTTTGCTTACTTGTCCCTTTGCTTTAGTAGGATAGATAGCTACCTTTGCTTACTTGTCTTTTGCTTTAGTAGGGTAGTTAGGTGTCTTTTCTTACTTGTCTATTTGCTTTAATAGGTTAGATAGATGCTTTTTCTTACTTGCTTATTTAATTGCTTTCATAGGGTAGTTTCTCATTGAATGTAGGTTGGCAAGTTAAAGGTAGTTTGCTTTCATCATTTGCTTAGTATGATTAGTAGTTTACCTTTGCTTACTGTCATGAACAAGTTTGTTTTACATAGAGTTTTCATTCGCTTTCTTAGGAACTATCCATCAGTCCTTGGCCCAAAAGTACTTAGGTTACCTAGTTTCAATTTGTTTAGTAGGGTTTGTTCATTAGATAGGTTTGCTTGAGTAGATTATCCCTAGATAGTTTCTTTCTGTAGTTAGACTATACTCCTACCGACCTTTTTACCTTTGGCATATACTTTGCTACAACTCTAAGTTTACTTACCCCGGGTTGACAATTTAATTGAGGGTAGTTTAGTTTCTTTTTTAATACATATAAAACACCTAACACTGAGCCTAGGCCCGGAGGGTGAGTTACCGCAAGGAATAAGGGACTTTGATAATTCTCATACACTATTGATCGGAATCATGCACACAATGGAAATGTCCAGGAAAAACAGTGAGCCCAAATAACAATACAACCATGTGGATGCAAATCCACGGACTGCACAGATAAGTATTGTGCTAGATTATGAAAATTTTCCTCTTGAATTTTGCACAACAATAAAATGTTTTAACATGAAATTGTGATTAATTTGCTTGTTGTCCAAGATTATTGAAGGCAGGTGACAAAGACCAAGAGTCTGGAAAAGACTTGATCAAGAAAGAGGATCAAGATTTATGAAGCAACTGAAGGACAAAGGCATGACATGTGTTACCAAGAAAGAAAATCGAGGACGATGTTCCTTTTTAAGGGGGAGGGGATTGTAACGCCCATGTTTCTCCTAGCTTGTAATTAATCATTAATTAGGATCACCATGTTATGGCATGGGAACAATGTAAATGTATTATTGTTTAGATTGCCAATAACTGACTGTGGGGTGGTGAAGCCTTGATATCACTAGAGGAAAACGAGTGAGGAAACTGTGGAGAGGGTTCATTATGTCAAAATGACCCAGATTTCTCCTTGCTGAAATAATAAGCCTCATCTGGATTCCAAGGAGGAATCAGTTGATGAAAGAAGGACTAGTGGATGAACAAACAACTACCCCAATTAATGGAAGCATGGAGGGTCTGGCTAGGGAGACAAAAAACTGTCAACCCGAAGTACCACAAAGGGCAGTTTTTCCTACAGGCCCAGACTGATCCCGGTTTCCTTCTGACAAAAGGAACATGACAGGTCCAGAACCTTCCTAATGTAACACCCTATTTCCCCCAGTTTGTAAATATAACTATAATGTCCAAGAGACTATGGAAAACTTGATATGTGTGAATGTTTGATTTGATGTACCTTTATATAAAAGGTCAATGAATGTAAATTTTTTTAGTTACTAGAAATATGGATAATTGTTGCATGACTATTGGAAGGGGGTGTACTAAGAAAGACCACGAATGTTATGAAAAGAGATGGTGAAGGGGACTAGGAATGGTTGTGTTAGCCTTCCCCAAACCAGTACTTACTGGACTTAATTGCTCAAGACCAGAACAGTCCTCTGACCCAGAAATGAATTACAGTCAGGCTGGTAGGTGGGAAGACCTCCTCAAGAGTTAATGATGGGATGGGGAAGATCACCCATCTGTAAGGCTTCTAGACTTGACCACGGACTGAGAATTCAAGCCACACACAACCTTGTTGAAAGAGGCAAGAAAGGAAGGTGTGGTGGGTGGAGGAAGACCTGCCAAGAGTGCATAGACGAGAGGTGAAGCTCTCGGGTTCAAGGAAGAACTGGAAAATAAGTGTTTTGATCACAGGGAGATGGATAGCGGAGTTATGATATGAGATGATAAATAGGGTTGGTCCTCCTTGCTCGGTATCGCGTAAACCATTGTCAAGATCATGCGGGAAGAGGAGAGTAACCTCCATCCCTACTGTCATTGAGCTAGAAGAAAGGATTTCATCGCAATGCATTTTGTTCTAGCTTGAGGGTGGCTAGTCGTAAATTCGTTAGGAGTGATTGAGCCTATGGTTGGGTGGAACGGGCACCCCTTTCAGCAGTCGCTTCACGTTGTCTGGTTCTAATAAGTGCAGAAATTTCCTTGTTTTATGTGTTGAACTGGAATAATGGATGAATGCTTGGATTTATACATATGTGTATTTATAAATGCTTTCTATGTGGAATGGTTACAATGTGTATATGCCTTCTTCTATGTGTAACCTTATACTTTCTACCAATAGTTTGTATTCCCATCTTAGCTCTTGAGGCTTCCTGGGACATGAGCTTGTAAGATGCCCGAGATGGGAGGTATTGTGACGATCTGAATATGTTCGTCTGAAGAGGATGTCTCTCCCAGACCCAAGTCCCTAACCATTTCATGGTAACAGCTCAAGAAAGATAGCGAAGTGGAAGCCTTAAAAAATGGGAGGTCCCTTCGTTTGGAAGACAAGCAAACAAGATCCGTTCGAAAGGAACCATATGATCCATACCCAAAAACCTTGGGCTAAGCCCAAGGAAGCTATGTCCCCTTGGCTTCGGAGTTATGGAAGTCCGAGACTTCAGAGTATGACCGATCTCATCTGTCGTATACTGACCGAAGGTAACTGGGAGACTCGATTTCCTGTAAGATTGTCCGGTGATAGGTGGTTCCCCAGGTGGTTGGGTGAACCTATCTCACCAACTAAACCAGGATCCAAAAACCTTGAAGGTCAGATCCACGAAGGACCTAGAACCATAGATCATCGGATCCTTTTCCTAGTCGTGGTTATATCGGGAACGCGTGGTGCTAGTCCCTCTAATTCAAAGATTGGATGATTTGGAAGGTAAGAGGAGTTTGCATAGCAACACTCCCAAACGTCGAAACCCCGAGGTAACCAGAGTCGTAGATCTATAAGTCTACGTGACAAGATCTCGACCGTGAGATCTGAGGAATGTAGAAGCCTATCATTCTGAGGTGACGCGGTACAGTGATGTCATCCATGGTGATGTGGAATTAAACTTGACGAGGCATGTGCCACCTAGATCCATGTGCATCACCTACCCCATAGAGCCCTTGAAACGTAACATGTGTCATCCTGGGTGAGGGCACGTGTCGCCCCTAACCCATCTACGTATCAGCCCTGGTTCGTGCCTTCCTGGCTAACGTGGTTGGCGACGTAATCAAGACCCCATGAGTTTAGACAGCTTCGAGAGTTTGGGAGTTTGGGCATAGTGTGGAATAAGGAATGTTCGATGAGAATCATCGATGTCGAATGTTGAAGGGCTAGGGGCACGTGGAGACATTTCGGGACTTCAGGGATTTGGAAAAAGGTATGATGTGTGTAGATAGCCAAATCCAGCCCCCCCCTCCCTTTAACCATAGGATTTTAGCAGAGGACGTGGACCTTTGATTTCCTCCATTGTTCGGCAATCTAGGAATTTGTCAACACTTTTGGAAATTCCCGAAGTCGGGGAACTTCCAAAGTGTCGAAACCCTGCTAACACATGCTCTTAGCTTCTAGTTTTCAGCCTGAGGTCACGAGGAGGACCCCGCTAGTTTTTTTAATCACCGAGTGAGAGATGTAAGCTTCGAGAAGTTGGTTAAGAGGGTTTTGGCTTAAGTAAAGGACTGAAAATGAACCAGGAAAAGCAAAAATTTGATGCCCCACCCCTAGAAAGGCTATTTAGGGGTTGGGGGTCTTCCAAATTTGTATTAGAGCATGGTTACAACACTTGGCTTGCTTGGGCTCATGGACGAGTTGCGTAAAAACCATATTTAAAGAAATTTAAGGGTGACACCCTACCTTACATCTTTCCTAAAGAGTTTGGTTAAACCCTTACTGAAGAAAAGAATGAAAGTCTTCTATTGTATGTGTGTATTTAAGAAATATGACTATGTGTTGTTCATGAAATAATACACTATTAGCTAATAGAAAGTGTTTTGTCAGCAATCAAGTGGTCAATGAATCATGGGAAACTACAAGCATAAAGGATGGTGATGCGCCATGAAGTGGGGGATGGCTCCCACAATAGAGATGAATAATTTGACGAGAAGAGGGCGGTGGAGACCCCTCCGGATCTAGTTGAAACTGTAAGTAGCCTCATGGAATAATTACAAATTTGCAAGGTCGATAATGAGATATTAATAAAGGAGCAAGAGAAGCAAACAAAAATTAATGCAGCCTTTCTACAGAGCTTATCTGACATACGGAGACAACTGCAACATCGACCTGCAACCATTCAAGTGGACCAACAACATACGAAGAGAAGTCGAAGTCCACCTGAGATATGAAAATGTGGTCCCATAAGTGGACACACTAGGAGGAGTACCTTGAGGAAGGTCCACCCTAGAGATAGGGGACACTCATCGGAAGAATCCTCTAGGAAGGAAATTGGCAACTCAGAGGGATCTTCTAGTAGTAAAACTAGCTCACATTCTCAAAGGAGAGGGAAGATGTGAAAGCATTCCAAAAGTCATGACCCTGAAGAGTTCAAGGAATCCAAAACACCCTCTTTTGATGGTGAGATTAAGAAAGGGGAAGAGTCAAAAGCTTGGTTTCTTGGTTTAAAGAAGTACTTCAGAGTTCATGACTATTCCAAAAACTTGAAAACTCGAATAGCCATCTTCAACATGAATGGAAAGGCTTCCATTTGGTGGGAAGATCTTAAGAATGTGAAAGGAATCCATGAAAAGGACTTATCATGGAAACAATTTGAGAAACACTTCAAGAAGAAGTATTTCTCAGAGAAATACCTCGACAGGAAGACTAAGGATTTCTCTTAACTCAAGTTGGGACAGCTCAACATAGAGGAATATATCAATAAATTCCTTCAGTTGCTGAGGTATATACCCTACATATAAGATGAAAAGGTAAAAGTGCAGCGATTTATCAGTGGATTACCTCAGACCTACCGGAATAGGATTGAGTTTGTCAAGCCGAAGACCTTAGAAGACACTATCTGGAAGGCGAGGTATTGTTACAAACAGCTCGGGAGTTAGACAAAACCTCGCGAGGATTGGAAGAAGAAGAGAGGTTTGGGATTCAATAAGAAGGGGTTAAAATCCTCAAGATTTAAGAACTACATAAATGACTCTAGGATAATCCTTCCTGCTAGAAGTGTATATCAGCAGAATTTCCCCTCCCATAGTGGAAATAAACCTTTTGGAACAACCCCGGGAAAGACAGATAACCCAAAGAAGGAACCCTTGAAATGTTGGGGTTGTGGAGAAGAACATCTATTGAGGGACTATCCACACAGACGGCGGAACAGTAGGAGAGTTTACAACATCCAAGAAGCTACCACTGCCAATGATGCGGCTAGGAGTATGCCACAGATTTATGTAGTCATGGATAATAAACAAGTCGACCACCAAGATTCAATGGTGTAGATGGAAGGTATGATCGCCAACCATATAATTTATATTTTAATTGACCCTGGTTCTAATTTGAGTTATGTGGCCCCTCAGACTGTTGATAAGTGTAAACTACAGCCACATAGACATGCTAAGCCATGGTTGGTACAACTAGCCACTAGCACCAAAAGAAAAGTAGCGGAGGTCATACCAGCTTGCCAATTCATTATGGATGGATTGCCCACCTAAGCTACCCTTAACATACTTCCCCTATGATCTTATGATCTGTTGATTGGTATGGACTGGCTAGCAACATATAAAACTAAGTTGGATTGTTAACATAAAACCTTAGAATGTGTAAATGAAGAAGGGAGAAAGATAACCCTCCGAGGAATTTAGAAGCCTGTCTCAGTGAGACGGATATCAGCCCTTCAAATGAAAAAGTATTGTAGAAAAGGATGTCTTCTATATGGAATACAAGTGTTGGAATCTGTTGAAATGATAGACCAAACCTATAATACCACCCCATATTAAGAGACTATAGAGACGTGTTCCCAGAGGAGGTACCGGGTCTACCTCTGAGAAGAGACATTGACTTCTCGATAGAACTTGCACCAGGAGCAGTATCAGTGTCTAGGACACCCTATAGGATGAGTACACCTGAACTAGTTAAGCTCAAGCTACAGCTAAAGGAAATGATGGGAAAAGGCTACATCCAACCCAGTGTGTCTCCATGGGGAGCACCAATCCTGTTTGTGAAGAAGAAATATAGCACACTCCGACTGTGCATAGATTATAGATAAATCAATAAGACAACCATAAAGAAAAAGTAACCCTTACCCATAATTGATGACTTATTCGACCAATTAGCGGGTGCTTCCATTTTCTCAAAGATTGACTTGAGGTCTTCATACCATCAAGTCCAAATAAAGGATGAAGATATCCACAAAATAGCCTTCAGGACAAGGTATGGTCACTATGAATCTGTGGTGGTGCCATTTGGATTAACTAATGCCCCTGCCACTTTTATGTGCCGAATGAATAATGTACTCAGCAAATTTCTAGACATATTTGTATTGGTTTTCATTGACGATATCCTAATCTACTCCAAGAATAGAGAGGAACATGAAGAACATCTTAGACTTGTACTTCAATTTCTAAGAGAGCATCATCTCTACGCTAAGTTTAGCAAGTGTGACTTTTTCTAGAAACAAGTCCATTACTTAGGCCATGTTATTTCTAAAGAAGGAGTGGTAGTGTTATCGAACAAATCGGTAGGTGCAGACACTAACAGATCCCCCTAGATCCACCTGGATCTAGAACAAAACAGGACAAGACACGACTCTTTCCCTAAGTTGTGATCATTGAATCTACTAATGAGAAGAAACGAGTGACATACCTTCGTATCGCTTCCTCAAGTCTCTATTGTTCCCGCTTCGCTCCAGTGCTCTTATGAAGTCAAGACCAAGACAACACAAACCAACCAAAGTGAAGACAATAAAATATATTCAACATCAACCTATGCATATGATCAAGGAATTATGCAATAAAGTAAGAGTGACTTCATGGGAAAGGGACATGCCATTGTATCATATTAAATGAAAGTAGAAGATACAACCTAATCGCCTTGATGTTGCAAGCTTCCTTTCAATGACCCTTGGTTCCAACACACACACTTGCTATGTGCTTGCATGAAGAAGATCCAATACCTCTTGATAGACCAAATAGAGTCTTCAAGCTTATGTCCAGGCAGGTTTCTTCACACAATTCTTTCACCAATTCTTCATTCAATCTTGCTTAACCTTTTCCATGAGAAACCTTTCAATATATAGGAGAACGAGAGATGGTTAAATGGATGAGGATGATCCCACCAAATCTGAGAATTCAATAGAGTTCCAACCATTCGAATGCCAACTCATTTTCTAGAAGATTTTCTTCTAGAACCTTCGTGACCTTTTCTCTTTTCCAAGCTTAAAAACAGGTTCGCACCCTATCTATGGAGCATCCTGCGAATAGTTCGCACCCTAAGTGTGGGTGGCCTGCGAGAACCAAGCATTCTCGCACCCTAGTACATAGGCAGCCTGCGAACTAACTTTAAAAATGTGTGTTTGGAAGAAGACAACAGTCATTTTTCTCAGGCAAAAATTTCTTATTGGGAGCATGAATACATCATTGTTGAAACATCACCAGAGTGACCAAAATCATGTGTAATAGAATGCCCCCCAAAGTATGAGGCCGGAACTTGTGACAGTCGAAATACTTTGTAAACTGCATGTGTGTGTCAGAAACTAGGAGCGCACCTAATCGGAAACATGCAAACAACCAAGCATCTGCAGAATATAATACCAGTCCTGAGGTAGGCATTCCCATACTCAGATCAAAAATGAATGAAATCATAAATGTAGGTCATGGCCACCAATCATGCACCGTGGATCCATGCCGTCAAAATGCTACATAGCCACCAGGAATACATTGTGGATCTATGCGAAAAGAATTGAATTAAGACGACATAGCCAGATGACAGACAAAGTGGATCTATGTGCCGATACAAATTATACATACTCCATCACAGCCTGGATCAAAAAGATGAGACCCATGGTCTTCAATCCCGCCACCTAAAAGTACGAATCTAGCCATGCGATTACAAGGGTTGAAGTCGAGTATGGTAGAAACCACTTGATTACCGGTCATTGATGAGATCATTAACAAGTGCGAGGGAAATCACCATTGATGTCAATGACTCCCAAGGTACCAAAGTACAATCCGAACGAATGTGAATACATGAGCTGAAGTCGAGCACTCGACAGAATCTCTTGATCAGGGATCAATGATGTGAACCCCTGTCGAAAGCGAAGAGACCTGCCATTAAGGCATGCAGGTTCCAAGGTACTAAATGATTTCTAAGTCTCGTTTCCAGATAATTAGTCGGAGTCGATGGGACAAGACTCGTCACAGGAGGGTCTTGATGTATCCCCCATCAATGACATGAAATAAGTAACAGATTTTGAGGGTGAAACCGAGTATGAATACAGGTTAAAACGGACACAGAGAAGGCTGACATAGTAAGAATGGACAACTGCAGATGGTCGACTCAATAGAGGGCTTGCATGAACTTCTCTTGAACATATGAATGACACGACCAAGGACTTGGCAGCACTGACTCAAAGATGACCCGGGATATGACCTTGTAGCAAGTCAAATGAGAGACAAATGGATTTCCCAACCCGGCTTCAAATGATGAATAAGGGGTGTCATGTCCAAGAGCGATGCTTACTACCATTCATATGAAAACGAAAACACATCTCTTTCCCAAAATTTCCACCACCATTTCTGGCAAGTACCTCTTTATTTTTACGCAAGCTTGAGGAGGATAACATATGCTTGTTGATGTAAGCTCATCCTTCGGACGAGTCCCCCGGAGTATATTTAACGAACCCTAGGAAGGAGTGGTTTGGTCCCATTGCAGATCTTTCGATGTTTGTTTAACGAGTCCAAGGATAGAAAACTCGAGGGTTTTTCATGTTTTGAGAGTCTGAAAAACACTTAAAGAGGACTCTCTCAGTTCCTTTTTCATAAAACAGTTCGACAGGACCGAAAAAGTGATAAACTATCACCCATCGAACGTTTTATTCAAATACTTTTACGAGTGTGAAAAAAACAAGGTCGCTCGGTCATCTTTTATTTTTTATGGAGCGTGAAAAGAGCTTAAAGGATACTCCTTTGCATTCATTGTTTTCATGTTACCATGACGAGTACGAAAAGACAAGAAAAGTATACTCGGTTACGTTCTCATGTATTTTTTAGCGTGAGAACGAATGAAGACTGAGCTCGAGGTTTTTCTAAAACCCTAAAAAGCAATCGTACATGCGACAAAAAGAAAAAACACCTGTACTCCTTCGTTTAGACTTCAAAGTTGCTATATTTGCAAAAATCACACTCATAGGACTATTAGGCATTAGGTTTTATAGACAAAATAATATAAAAAATCAACAAAAATGGTAAAAGGTGCATAAATATGGGTAAAAAGGGCTTTTACCATTTCATTGTGATTTTTCCAAGAACTCTGCCCAATACACCTCATTTTCCCCCAGATGTCTTTGCTCGATCGTGAGAGGCACAAGCGACCATTCAGCGAACCGTCTCCGCCAACGAGGTAAGCTCTTGATATTTTACCTTTTCCATGGTTTATTTTTAGTTTTTATTGGCAATTTTTAATGTTTTAAGTCCATTTTAGGGCCATAACTTGCGCCCAAGCATTCTCGTAGGCTAGCCATGTGGGACCTGCGAGAATCTAGGATTCTCGCAAGCTGCCTTAAGGGCACCTACGAGAATCTTTCACTGTACCAAAGGCTCACCTGCGAGGGCAAAGAAATGAATTTTCAAGATGAAATTTGCTCAATAAAAAATATGCCAAGGTTTGAAATAAGTTGTTGACACTTCTCGCATGGCTCTTGTGTAGGTGTTTGACCATCACAATGCTGGAGTGGCGAGAAAGAGAACATGAGGAGGAGGATGCCATTGTCGGGAATGACCCGGGTACCGTCGCCGCCCTCCGAGATTGTGGGCTCTTGAAATTCTTCAGGATTCCGGGCATGAGGGTCCAACTCAGATTATTGGAATACCTAGTCCATATGTGGGACGTGGACCAATAGTTATTTCATGTGGGAGTCCACACACTGACCCTAGATATCGAGGATATCTATTTTCTAAAAAGGTTGTCACGGCGTGGATACCACGCTACTTTGACTGGAGGTAGAGGAGGCGGGCTCCCCATGAGTGAGGATTGTCACTGATATTGCATCCCCGAGGCAGAGAGGAGCAAGGGTAAGGTTTTTATTTGGGGGGTCCAAGATTTGACCCTTCGGACCATCTTGTTCACTACTACACATATGGTTGGGAGCGCAGCTCCACACATGTCTCTCCAGAGCTACTTTCAATACGCCATAGAGTGCATAGAGCCTCGGGTCTTCAACTGGTCGGACGCAGTTCTCCGCAGTATAAAGAGGTAATTGATGAAATGCAGGAAGGGAGAGTTGAAGCAGTTTGGGTACGAATCACTTTTGGTGTCATTCTTCCTCGAGAGGGTTCCATTGTTGCGATTACAGGTTGATTTGGGTTTACCAACTCCAGAGGATCCGAGGATGCTGAGTTGGTGCAACCTCATGGCTCGTCACGTAGCAGGGCCCATAATCAAGTACAATAATGCATTTTTTGACTGGTTAAGGCCCCAGATGCTGATGATTGACGATTACACCTATGTTGGTTTGGATTTTCGAGGAGATCCGGATTTGGCCCTGGCTGAGGATGCTCAGTGGGGTGATCTAGGTAAGAAGTACACATTTTGTTCTTTTTAAATATTTTTGTAAATTTTATCATATGAAATGTTTTTATGTTTATCCAAGAACTAATCAAAATTTCTTTTTGATGACACAGATGTGGGGCCATATCGACCTCCAGGGATGTCTTCTATTCAACGACGAGGAGAAGCGGCTCCAGTGGCGAGATGGGACGTTGAAGACTACGAGGCAGTGGAGCAGAACTTGGAGGGGTTGCTATCGGAGAGATCCCTAGACGTTATCAACGCCATACTGTGGGCATGTCAGAGTCTATCGATCGACTGCTTTGTAAGGTGGCCCGAGAAGTTGTGTGTTATCATGAGCATCATCCGTGACGTTATTTTGTAGAAGCCATGGGCTTCGTATTTTGAGATTTTGGTCCTTGGATAGAAACTTTTTGTAAAAAAAATTGATCGTTATATACATATACGGCTTCTACTGGCTTATTTTGTGTTGTGTTATGCATGTGATATGTGATTGGTATATAAATGCCCCAAATCTCTGTCTAACACATAGTTAGCTAATGCATCAGTCAATGTATTTAGACATCTAGGAATGTGTTGATACTCAATATAATCAAAATAATGTTCCAAGAGGCGAATTCGTAAATATATCTGTAATAAAGTAGGACTTTGAATAGTATAGACATTACTTAGCTATATTACTACTAGCTATGAATCGATTCGTACAACCAGGTGGCGGATACCCATTGAAATAGCATCAATCAACAATTCGATGACGATGCTATATTCTGCAATATTATTGGTCGCACGACCGAGGCACACACCTTGTAGACTAATAAGTTCGTTTGTAGTTGCGTAAATTTCCCATGCAGCAAAAGCAAGGTTCTGATTACTACGGCTAGCGCCATCGGCAAAGCCAATGTGGGGTAGCGAAGACTCCGACATCTGGAAACCAAGCACAACGTGACATAAGCGGTCGAGGGCAGAGACCAAATAATGAAAAAGAATACTACAGTAACACACAAAAAGTATGATACAATAAAATACAAGTACTCATGCACAGGTGATCTTAGGCATAGTACTTCTTTAAGTACAACACATTTCTGGGTCCACTCAGAGGGATACCATCATAGTCCACTAACTCATAAGCTCCTTTCTCCAAAACTCGTCTAACGATATAAGGACCTCGCCACATAGCTTCAAATCTTTCAGCTCCTAGCATATCCCGATCTTGTTTCGAAAGGAGAACCAGATCGCCTTCGGAGAAAACACGAGGCTTGACATGTTTGTCGTATTGGGTTTTAACGCGTTTCTTCTGGGCTTCTATGACTAGGGTGGTGTCGCGATGAGTTTCATCTAATCTCATGAGATACAACAGACATTCTTCTTCGATAGAAGTGTTTGGGAGAAGTTCAACGGCTATTTTTAGGGAGGGTATCTCACATTCCATCGGCAGGATGGCTTCTAGACCATAAACTAACTGAAATGTTGTGAACCCAGTAGCAGACTTAACGGACGTCCAGTAAGCCCACAATGTTGAAAAAAACATCGTGTGCCAACTCATTTTGTGAATCTCTATCATATGTCGAAGCATGGTAATGAGGACCTATTGCTTCAACTTGGTCGTTGGCTTGTGGGTAATAGGGTGTTGAGTTTTCATGCAAAGACCCAATTTTTCAGTGAGTTCAGACATCATGAAGTTTCTAAAGTGGCTACCGTGATCAGTAATGATAGCCTGAGGAACACCACAATGAGCTATGATGTGATTGAATATGAATAATGTTGCGGTCTTTCCAGTATTGTAGAATGTTGGCATCGCCTCAGCCCATTTCGTAAAATAATCAACAGCTACAATAATGTATCCATGCCCCCCGGCCGAGTGAGGGTGACATGTCATGAAATCGATACCCCATTTCGCAAAAGGACCAACGGAGACCACAGGGTGAAGAGGAGCAGGGTGTGATCGTATTTTATTGTTGTAGGTTTTGCAAGCGTGGCATTTTTGGACGGCAATTATACAATCGTTGAATAAAGAAGGCCAAAAATACCTTGATCGCAAGATCTTCTAGGCAGTAGCATACCTAGACATATGACCACCACAGGCTCCAGAATGGCAGTCATTTAGGGCTTTCTTGGCTTCGTCAAACGTGAGGCAACGTCAAAAAACAGAGTCAATCCCACGATGATAAACAGTATCACCGAGGATAATATACTGACGGGCTTGGTAGTGTATTCGACAGCGGTTAGTACTAGACAAATTGGGCCGAAAAGTCTGGGTTTGGAGATATATGATGATATCTATATACCAAAGATCATCGGAACTAATCAGGAAAAGGGATTCATCGGGTAATGAATATGTTGCTACATTTTCCGTCTCAGGGTGGGGAAGGTCGCATATCAACTCAGAAATCACTAAGGATTTCTTGGACTTGGCACGTTCGAATTCCAAGTCAAAGTCCTGGAGTATCACGATCCATTTGGAGTATTTTCCCCCTAGCAGTTGGTGTGTAAGAATGTGTTGCATAGGGTTGTAGTTAGAAATTACCGTAGTCTAGCGAGAGAGGATATAGTGTCGGAAACGTTGAACTGCTTAGACGGCTGCCAAGGCCAGTTTTTCAACATGTAAATACTTGGTTTCGGTAGGTGTAAGGCTTCGAATCAAGTAATAGATGACATGTTCGTCATGAGAATCATCCTCCTAGACGAGAACCATAGCGATGGTGTAGTCCGAGGCTGCGAGGTAAAGAAAATAATTGCGACTGTAATCAGGTGGGAAGAGTAGTGGGGTACGTGTCAGAGACAGTTTCAAAGCTTTGAAAGTTTTGTTGGCAATGGTATCCCATACAAACTCAAATACTTTTTTGACCAGTCGCATAAATCCAAGAGTTAGCTCGGCATAGTTCGGGATGAAACGACGAAGAAAGTTTGTCTTCCCTTACAAACTTTGTAACTAGCAAAGTGAGGAAGGAGTAGGGAGATTGAGAATTGCATCAACCTTCAAAGGATCTACCCTGATCTCTTGACGCGAAACAATAAAGCCTAGAAATCGGCCAGATTCTACGCAGAAAACACATTTGTGGGGATTCAAGTGTATATGGTAAAACCAACATCGAAGGAAAATGGAACGGAGGTGTATTGGATGATCTACATGGCGCATGGAATGAGCGGGTAAGTCATCTAGATATGGTTGCATGATGTGTTTGATATCGTGGAAGGCGTAAGACATAGCACGTTGAAAAGTTGTGTCAGTGTTTTTTAAACCGAAAGGAAGTTTTCGATAGGTAAAAGTGCCCCAAGGACAAATAAAAGCGGTTTTGTGTTGGTCCGCGGGAACGATATTGATTTGATTATATCCGGAGAAACCATCCATCAGAGAGAAGATTTCACTTCTGGCACAATTTTCGACGATCTGGTCGACGAGGGGGGTAGGAAAGTTGTCTTTAGGACAAGCTTTGTTAATATCCCTATAATCAACGCATACGCGGATTGTGCCTTGTTTCTTGTCGATCGGGACAAGATTGGAAACCCAGTCAGTGAGAACCACTAGGTAAATAAATTTGACTTTGAGAAGTTTCTCGACTTCAAGCTTGATAGCGGTCGCTTTACGTGGGTGGACTGGATGAAGTCGTTGTCGGATGGGTTTAGCGTCTGGCTATCTCTTAATCTCATGTATCACTATGTCGGGGTCAATACCCAGCATTTATTCATAGCTCCACGCAAAGACGTCACGAAATTATTTGAAAAGAGACTTGTAGGTGACAATCTCATCAGGGGAACACGAAGCTCCTATATGCACATTTTCGACGATTCCAGGTTTTATGGATATGTCGAGGGGGATGGTGGGTGAGATATTGCTTAAGTTCCCTTCGTAGAACAGATCATGTGTAGACTCGGGAACGGTAGAAATGACAACAACAGTCGACGAGGTCGAGATCCATTGGTAACTCTCGATGGTGTGTTGTTCCATGAAGAGGATGGAACGATGATGTCCATCATCTCAAGGGGTGTCTTCCATAATAGACATAATCATCTTGTCCGTGGGAAAAATGACGCGGAATGGATCTGGAGATAAATCACCAAGAGAGGGGGTAGAAGGGGTTATCGATTGAATGGCCTGATAGGTGGATTCGACCGGACTCAAAGGTATTTCGTTGTCGTAACGAAGATGATCGTCATGGTTGGGTACCATCCATGGGTCGTAAGATGTCAAGGTTCCATGAATAGAGGTGGAGATCATGTTGATCGAGGCGACAAACGGATGTGGAACATCGGATGGTGGGATGGGGAAAGTACCCATCAAAGAGAAATATTTAAGAAGACCTACACCGACATTCTCATATCCTGGGGGGGGTTTTGCAATGAACGGTACGTTGCCGATACATGTATCAGAGTGAAAGAAGGCGGGACGGTAACTACCTTTCCTTGATGTGGGAAATGCATGACACGGAAAAGAGTCGACACAACTGCACGCATGGAATCAATTCAGCTATGGCCAAGTAGAAGGTTGTAATCGAGAGGAGCGTCAAAGACCTCCACTTCAACTTGGACCGTTTTGCCTTCTAAAGTAATGGGCAATGAAGGGAGAACACTGTAGGGCTTGAAACTGAAGCCATTAAAGGCTTTGAGCGTGTTGTGGGATTCATTCAACGGAGGAGAGCCGATGGATTTCTAGCAGGTAATAGACATGACACAAGTCGAGGCACCCTCATCAATTACCGTTCTAAAAATGTTCTTGTCGAAGACAATAACTTGTATTTGGAATGCGAGTTGAGGGGGTAACCTTGGAATGTGATCTTCCAAGTCAAAAATTATTAAATTCGTATCTGTAGGGTTGATTCCACCAATAGATTTCAACAGTGCCTTCCGTTGTATAGGACAACTCTGAAGGACTTTGAGGGATGACATCGCAGACAGTTCTTGGGCCAGATCTTCGACAATACTGTAGTTATGGGCAGCACGTGCATGAGGATTGAAAGTCGATTTTTGAACAACACCCTTTTGAGGAGGGCGAAGAACTCTATCTAGGTTTGGTCATTCAAGATGAAGAGGACCGTTGGTAGGTGGAGTCATGGGAGATGGTTGGACCAACGAAGGAGGTATCGCATCAACCTTCTCTTTGGAGGAAGAATAATCTTTGGCTCGAGTGGTAAGTGTGACGTCATTCTTCTTTGAATCGCCTGTACACATTAAGACATAGGATGTATTGGAGGGGGAAGGTTGGTCATGGATGACCAATTGGATCTGTTGTTGAGAGGGGAAGGGTTGTGACAATACAGCCAGAGTGGGGGGTTTCGTAGTCCCTTGAAGGAACTTAGTAACCTCGGCTTGTCGTGGACAATCCTTAGTGTAATGATCATCACTACAGATAAGACAACGATATCGGGGTTTGCGCTTATCCCTATCGTCAACAGGTTGTGTTTTGGTTTTCTCAATTTGTGGATTATTTTTATCCTCCTTGTTCTTACCCTTTCCTCTTTTGGATTTGTTTTTACCGGCGGGGGTCGATTGAACAGCATTTACCTTAGAAGTCTTGTCGGTGAGAGGGGTAGGAGACGGAGCATTTTGAACATTAGAAGAAATATGTTTGGGGTTGTTGCTAGAGGTTTGGACAGAATGAGGTTGGGCATGGAAAGTGCCAATCACACCGTCGGCTGCATGAGAAGTAGCAAGAGTAGTTGAAGTAGCGGAAGTATAACGATGAGACGCACCAGGGAGTAAGTCGTAAAGAGTATCATTTGTGAGTAAACGAGGTCAAGGTATTGGGCACGACTAATTGCATGTTCTTCTGTGACAACTCCACCCATGGCGATGTCACAAGCGATGTTGTTCACGAATGATTTCGTGAACCATTATGCCAGCAACTGATCAGGAAGTTTGAGTTTGATGAGACGTCGTCTATGTCGCCACTCGTGAATGTGATCAGAGATATGAGTGGCTTTGGTTTGTTTGAAAGAACTCAAAATCTTGGTTCCCGTCTCATAAAGGATCGGTAACTGGTAGTGGGTGAGGAAACCCATAGCGAGGGTGTTGAAGTCAATGAAGAAGCCTCTTGGTAATTCTATATACCACTTCACGGAGAAACCTATGAGGGTTTGTTGAAAAAGGTGTAATCAAATAGAGTCATCCATCAAGGAGTTGGATGAGCACCAAAGGTGAAAAGTCATCACATGATTGTTCGAGTCCTCTCCCGGTTTACCATCGAATTTAGGGATGTCAGATGGTAATTTGGTCGGTATGGCAGGCCATTGAGGAGAGTGACGGATCGGATCATTTAAAATCCTTGACAGATCCAGGAGGTCCAGGGTGACTAAGAAAGGTAATTGTCTATTCACATGCGGGTACTGGTGACTTTGGGGAGGGAGTCTCGTCGGTAAACCAGTGGGACCATAAGAAATCTGCATATAATGCGAAGACCTGGGCAGATTCGGTTGTTGGTGTGGAGGTCAGTAATTCATAGGGTTGTACCCTTAGACCAGGGCGTGGGGTTGATCGTACGAGCCCCAAATAGGATTAGACATACCTGGATATGGTTGGCCTATACTAGGGGGTATGACAGAGTTAGCTTGAGGTTGTTGCCCCCCAGTCAATTGAGGATGATGTTGTATAAGATGATTCCAATAATGGGCCAAGGATGGAGGTATGTTTTTTCCATAAGGTGGGGTCGGTGGGGGTTTCCCTCCGATCACGGGTTGCATCCCAATTGGGATTTTACCTGCAAGGGGAGGTTGAGTTTGGCCTCCATGGTGAAATTTTCCACCAACAGGAGTCTGGTAACTAGGTGTGAAAGACAGGATGGTGCCACTAAGATCTGTGCCTCCAATAGAGGATGGAAGAGGTCCTCTGAAAGGGGGTGGAGGAAGTGTTGGAATAAAACCAGGAATATGGTGCCCAGAAGGAGTGAAATCCCCAGGAGTCCCGGGCGTGAGTGATATAGGAGCGGGAATAGAAGCATTCAACACACGATATCCAGGCGGAAGTGTCGGGGTGATTCTGGGTGAAAGCAGTGTGCCAATGGGGGCTTGGCTAGCCGTTGTGATCCCGGTGTAAGGACTCGTAGTATCTGGGACCATTTTGTAATGGACCGTTTGTAGAGGGATAGTCAAGATGTGGCTAGCTGGTGGGGCTTCTGTACCAGGAAAATAATAAGCAGTAGTAAAAGGTACTGCATTTGGATCAGATGTTTTGGGTATCTCAAGTGCGACTATAATATCAACGCCTTCTCCTGAGCCAAAGAGATCCCGTCTAAAAATGTCGGTAGTCCAAAAAGGATCTTGACCCTCAGGTCCTAAGAAAGGTCCAGTTGGTGACCCGGGAGACTGAACAACTAAGTCTCCGGAAGAATTCACTCACACAATACGTCTCTCGGAGTCAGAATGAAGTTGAAAGTCCTCTCGAGAATTAGTAATTCGGAACCATTCTACAGAGTTAGTTCTTTCCACTTGTGGAGTGGCAACGTCTTGGACTTCACTCTGTTGAGGAGAGCCCTCCAGTGAGTTGGTAGGCAAGGGTTGGGAACCTTCTAGATTTTCTGGGGGTAAGCCTTGCATTCTACGTGAATGGCGTGGAGGGTCAATTGTGATTGAGTTAGAAACTTACGAAGGGAATTCTATGGTCAACTCGGGTAAACAAACAACATGCGCTAGTAAAAATCTAGGAAGCAAAACCAATCAAACAAGACCTTCTAATTCTGAAGTCACTAGTTGGTGATGAAATCCAACGTCGCAACGACGAGACAAGAAGGGGCTGGGCTAGGGTGGAAAAAATACGTTGACGACCTGCTTAACGGACTTACACCATGGTGCAAGCTCCCACGCATAATCATGGGTATACCCTCCAAGGAGCCCGAGTTAGTCTGGCCAACGTCAATTCCAGGTACCGTGAAGACTTTCCCCTTCACAGTCACCTTGTGTAAGACCCTAAAAAGATAGGCTACTAAGGTTACCACCAACAACAATAATACCTAGGGGAACAGTCGACAGTCTGATCCACACGCAAGGGCAGGGTATCTAGCCCAAAATCAGCTTGAGAGGCTTCCACTCATCATTGTGGGTATACCTTCAAGTGACCCCCGTAATACGTGCAATCTCTACACCGATATCGACAAAGCAAGGTGAGTAACTCTGTCAATCTCGATGCGACCTCAGGTTTGACCCTTGTGTGAGAAGGGATTCCCAAGACAAAATGTCGCAAATGGGATTTGACACTCCCTATCACAAGATACTATTGTGTGTTTTTTGATTTGGAGAGTGTGTCTCACTGCCTATTCCAAAGCTCTAGCCTAGCTAACATTGGTGTAAAAGAGCCCTAGAAAAAGTTACTAGTTAAATTTTAAAATTGCGCAATATTATCAAAGGTTGTTGTTACTCAAAAGGAGACGGAAATGAAACCGATGTTGTGTGAGACTCTGACCCAACAATGCATAAATAGGAAAGAATGATACAATTTTTTGTTCGATGAATCCTATTTACAAGAGGGAAAGAGGAGTTTTCTGGAACAATGCGAACTACGATGTATGATCTTCTCGGAAACACAAATATCAAACAATCATGAACAATGCAAATCCTCTATTCGTTCTCTTTCAATACTTGAATGTTAAAATTTCCGAATAAACAGTTGCTTAAAAAGAGAGAATGTCTTTAATTTTCATTAGAAACCAAACAGCAGCAGTGGAACTAAGGAAAAACAAGCAACCAACGAAAAAGAAATACCTAACAAACACCCAAACCAATCTTTCAATGAAGACAAAAATAACAAACTGACAAGACCAGTCTCTTCAAATGCACATGGGTAACAATTTTCCAAGTAATGAGCAATTGAAAAAGACAATTAACCTCAACTTTCAAACTGATCACCGGCTCTCAAGCAAAAAGGCACTTGGATTTCTAAAGCAGAGATTATATCCTTGTTAAGAAAAGGTCAAGAGGTAACAGTTGAGAAAAAATGAACAAGAAAAGCTTTTGATTTCCGAACACTAATCATTCATGAGATTCGAAGTCAAGAAACAATCAATCATTGGAAAGAGAAGTTCTTTCCAGACACACAAACAAATCTGGGCATCTGAGGATACAAAAAGCCTTAATCGAAAAAATTTACAGATGGGTTCACAAGCTAGCAGTGGAGTACAGTGAGAGAATCAATATTTTCTCGCAGGCTAGACACAGGCAGAGTGCGAGAAGTTCGCACTGAACTGAAAAGCAAGGTGTGAACTTTAGTGGTTCTCTCAGGCTACATAAGGGTGCAATGCAAGAAGGCCTGAAACTAAGCAAAATTTGGAAAAAGGGAAAAAAATTGAAGGAACTTCTGGACCCAGGGAGTCTATAAGGGTCTACTCAAGACTCAGAGATTGATGGGAATGAAAAATGGTAAGTTAAGAGAAAATGGCCAAGGAAAAACCACCAAAAATGGGTTGTATCCCCAGTGGAGTCGCCAATTTTGTTATCGGACAAATTGGTAGGTGCGGACATTAACAGATCTCCCTAGATCCACCTAGATCTAGAAAAAAATAGGACAAGACACGACTCTTTCCCTAAGTTGTGATCATTGAATCTACTAATGAGAAGAAACGAGTGACATACCTTCGTATCGCTTCCTCAGGTCTCTGTTGTTCCCGCTTCGCTCCGGTGCTCTTATGAAGTCAAGACCAAGACAACACAAACCAACCAAAGTGAAGACAATAAAATATATTCAACGTCAACCTATGCATATGATCAAGGAATTATGCAATAAAGTAAGAGTGACTTTATGGGAAAGGGACATGTCATTGTATCATATTAAATGAAAGTAGAAGATACAACCTAATCACCTTGATGTTGCAAGCTTCCTTTCAGTGACCCTTGGTTCCAACACACACACTTGCTCTGCGCTTGCATGAAGAAGATCCAATACCTCTTGATATACCAAATAGAGTCTTCAAGCTTCTGTCCAGGCAGGGTTCTTCACACAATTATTTCACCAATTCTTCATTCAATATTACTTAACCTTTTCCATGAGAAACATTTCAATATATAGGAGAAGGAGAGATGGTTAAATGGATGAGGATGATCCCACAAAATTTGAGAAGTCAGTAGAATGCCAACCATTCGAATGCCAACTCATTTTCTAGAAGATTCCCTTCTAGAACCTTCGTGACCTTTTCTCTTTTCCAAGCTTAAAAACAGGTTCGCACCCTATCTATGGAGCAGCCTGCGAACAGTTCTCACCCTATCTATGGAGCAGCCTGCGAACAGTTTGCACCCTAAGTGTGGGTGGCCTGCGAGAATCAAGAATTCTCACACCCTAGTACATAGGCAGCCTGCGAACTCACTTTAAAAATGTGTTTTTGGAAGAAGACAGCAATCATTTTTCTCAAGCAAAAAATCCTTATTGGGAGACTGAATACATCACTGTTGAAACATCACTAGAGTGACCAAAATCATGTGTAACAGGTAGTAGACCCTGACAAGATCATATCTATTATGGAATGGTCTACCCCAAAGGACATATCTGATATCATATCATTTATGGGCTTAGCAGGATATTATAGAAGATTCATAAAAGTATCGTCCAAGATTGGTTGTTCAATCACTGCCCTCCAGAAAAAGGGAGTTAAATTCACTTGGACATCAGAATGTGAAGAAATATTTTAGGAACTTAAATACCTTCTGACCCATGCATCCATGCTAAATATTGCATACCCTGATAATGAATTCCTCGTGTGTACAGATGCTTGCAAGGAAGGACTCGGAGGAGTCCTTATGCAAGAAGGATGTGTAATTTGCTACGAATCCAGAAAATTGAATGAGCATGAAATCAACTATGTGACCCATCATCTAGAGTTGGCTGCCATATTGCATGCTTTAAAAATGTGGAGGCATTACTTGTGTATGATATTTGTACTTATGACAGACCATTGTGGGTTGAGGCACTTGTTTGATCAACCAAAACTCAATACTAGACAAGCTAGGTGGATGGCTCTCCTTAGTGAATTTGATTTCGAAATCAAACACATCAAAGGAAAGGAAAATAGGGTGGTCGATGCCCTTAGCAAAAGCATGAAAATGATTCACCTCACAGCGGTGAGCACCTGTGAAACGGATGTCAGGGAAAGAGTCAGGAATGCACAAGAAACAGATGCATTCTTCAAGACCATGACATTGTACCTAAAGCAAGAGCCCACAGGGATAAAGTATGAAGGCTATCAAATGTTGGACGAAGGTCCATTGACTTATAGAAACAAATTTTATATCCCAAGAGTTGACGACTTGAAGAGGTTCATAATGGATGAACTGCACAAGAGACCATATATTGGTCACCTAGGATATCAGAAAATGATCACAACCACTAGGAAACAATTCTATTGGCCTGTATTGAAAAAGGACATAGTTGAATATTTAGCTAAATGTCTAGAATGTCATCAATTTAAGGCAGAACACGGACACCCAGTAGGGTTGTTGCAACCTTTACCAATTCCAGAATAGAAATGGGAGACCATCTCCATGGATTTCATCACCAGATTACCAAAATCGGCCAGGCGGAATGATGCCATCATAGTAGTGGTGGACAAGTTGAGTAAGTTCACTCACTTCATTCCTGTCAAATCGAATTGCAAGGCAATATATATTGCCAACATCTTCATGAAGGAGATATTTAGACTACATGGCATGCATAGGGAGATTGTATCTGACAGAGACACAAAATTTGTAGATTTTAACCTTGTACAATATTTACTGCAAACAGATATTCAGTAAAAGAAAAGAAAAGATACAATGGCAAATACAAACGTTACACGGAAATTTGTCCCCTGGCAACCCAAACCAGGAAAACCAGCATATTCTATATTTTCATTGTGTTACATTGTTTACAATACAATATACATATAGGAGCCAACGACATCCAAAACCCTAACTCAATGACCTGGATTACTCAACAACCCTAATTCCTTAACCATAAATAGAAAACCATCGGCAAAGAAACCATGTGTCGAAAAACCACCTAAATATGTGACATGTTTCCCTAGGCGGAAATTTTTTTCTCAGAGGTGTTGCCCCTGAACCCCTGCACACCCAGTGAAACACTCAAACACTACTACTCGTGCAAAGAATATAACACATACCCAACATTCTCCCACTTGTTGTTTTCTTTACATACAGTGCGTTACAGGGTTACATAGTCAACAATCTAGGGCAGCAATGCCCATGGATCCTCTACACCAAGAGAACTTCTCAATGCTCACAGATTTTGTCAATGAATCTGCAACATTCTTCAAAGTGTCCACCTTCATTAGCAATACTTTCTTTTCTTCAACCATGTCTCTCACAAAGTGATATTGAATATCAATATGATTTGTCTTTGAATGATGAGTTGGGTTCTTCGCCAAAAAAAATTGCACTCTGACTGTCATAATCTATCCTTACAGCTTGATGTAGCAACCCAATACATGAACACAATATTTGTAATCATATT
>ML793797.1:60122-70992 GCA_009831015.1 Picea engelmannii
ATTGCAGAACAGGAGAACAGATTGAAGCTACTAAGAACCAGAAACTTGGATCATGAAGCTGCAAGAACACAAGAATATTCACAGACGAGTAGAGCACCTACCCCAGATAAAGAAGCAGTATTACTCTCTAATACTATGAAAGAATCTCAACAGCGTGAAGCTGCTATGCCAAAAGAAGACAAGAATCAAAATGGAAAGAGGAATACCGAGACGAAGATCACCAGAAAGAAGTCTAGAAAACTCAGTAAGAAGAGAGCAAAGATCGAAAAGTTACAGAAGGGCCCAGAGGGAACTTCGTGGAAGGAAGATTTGCAAATTTGGAACTTCGTTGGGATATCAAAACAACGCCCCATGGCACTTCGCCATGGTGAAGCGATATGACCGTTGGAAGCATTATAATCGTTGGACCGATATTACAGAACGGTTAGAACAACAGTTATAACCAGAAATCTCGCCATAGGACCGTTGGGACCGCACCGCAATAGATAGAACTACATTGATGGAAAACTTCTTATCCGTTGAAGAGATCCATTACATCGTGTGTACTTAGTCCATCGATTGTTGCACCCAGAACACTTTTGTGAATTGTATCAGAGCTAACAAGAGAACCCATTTCTACCGTGTTGTGCTTAGTAAGATCGACACCGATTCTATTGCTTTGAGCACTCATCCATCCACCTGAGTTTTTTGATCGAGAGTGTGCATGTTGGACGAGATCAACGATGTGGAGAAGTTAGTCGAGGAAGTTTTAATTGATATGATGGTCGAGAGAGTGATGTCCACAAGAATTCAAGCTTCATCGATGCTAGGAGTGCAAGCCTCTTCGTCGACTACTCGCATATCCAGACCATCCCGACCGACAGCGGAGAAGAGAACCAAGCACAGAGATGATCTAGCAGACATGAAGTTAATCCTGACCATCTTGCCTGACTACATCCTGCCTCTGGCCGACGCGGTGAGTCGTCACAGTGTTCCGAGGGACTTTGATTACACCATGATTATTGCGTACCTCCCGAAGGGGATATGTGCAGTCAGAATGCAACAAGATAAGATCGCGACGTTGAAGTTTAGTGACTTCAACCTAGGTGACCACAAGAATTAGAGCATGCTTTCTCCTTACAAGTACCTGACCAAGACGAAGGGGAGAACTTGAAAATAATTCCCCAGCCATGGACTATGAACCTCGCGCAATCCATCCTCTTGAATGTGATGAAGATCCCACACTTTGGAAGGCACCAAGAGGTTAACGCATGTGTTAAGCTCCTGCTCTCATGTTACCATGGCGGGTACCTATGGCTAGATAGACACATTATAGTTGATCTGACGTTGATCCATAGGATCACTGGATTGAGCATGTAAGGACCTGACCCGCAAGACTTCTACCCAGGGAAAGCTTCCGACCACGCCCTGGCACAAAGAATTAAGGACACTTACGACGATGTAGAAAAGGGAACGGGAGGCTGCAAGGTCCCTTCCATCCAAAATGGTGCAGTGTGCCTGGCCTGCCAGTTGATCGCAGGGAAGGTAGTGAGGAAGAATCGACCTACTCAAGTCACAGGGTTCGTTTTTTACCTAACCGAGAAATGTGTAGAAGGACTCCAGATGAACTGGGCGAAGTACTTGGTCAACCAGATGGAATTAGACTGCTGCAAAGCTCAGGATCAAGGTTATGAGTTCCACTTTAGCTAGCTCCTGATCCTCATCACATTTATCGCTTGGGAAATGTCGAAAGGTGCGACCTTCCCGGACATTGAGTCGTTTGAGCCGCTCATTGCGAAGTTCACCACGCTTTGGTACTCGAGCGATATGGGAAAACAGTGGCAGTCGAATGTGGTCTTTCATACCTATTATCTCCAACTGAAGAGGGCTATTGAAGTTGTCCCTCGCATGACGTCGAACACCCTGCATCGGTTCTGACCCCTCATGAAGTTCTGCGTAGATCGACACTTCATTTATATCACTATGCATGTAGATGAGCACAAAGAAGAGATTCAATCGTACTACAAGCTCATATAGGAGGACCTTGAAGAGATCACCAAGGATTGGTCTATAGAACTCCTCATCCCCACAGACCCTACAAAAATGTCAGACCGTGAACTAATCGGGAGTCCTGAGACCACTCATGAAGCAAAGGATCGTCCTGGACCCAGCAGAAGGAAGAAGACCGAAGAGGTACAGAACTTGAGCAGTGCATCAGAAGGAACTTCTTCAGTATCACCTAGACGAGGGAGTGATGACGAAGTAGAAGAGACAGATGGAAAACAGGACCAGCAGAAGCAAGGCGAAGTAACACCGCCTAGGGACCCTGCTAATGAGGTTGATCTCTTGAAGAAAAGGAAGGTTTCTCCCACGAAACCCACTTCCCGAAAGAAATCTAGAGCCACGTTGACTAAGATGCAAACTATGCTCATTGTAGATGACTCGACTTTATCATCGTAGTAGTAGCAGATGCCTCGCAAGACATCTTGTAGAAACATGAAGCCAAGCAGGAGGAGATGTATGATAGAATCGAGGTTGAACTCAGAGGGGTACAACAGGCCCTTCAATTCAGTCGTGCAGTATCCACTGCGCCCCCACCATCAGAAGCACCTGAGTTGGGATATGAGCTTGCCCAACTCCGCAGACTAGATGATGCGACCGAAGCTCACCTTCGCCGCGCACGGGAAGAAACCAAACAGGCCACAGAGGCCCTAAAGCAAGTACAAAAAGTAGTCATAGAGCAACGTCGAGTTGCGTAGCAAGAGAAGGTTTCCCTCCAAGATAAGTTTGAAGAAGAGAAAGCGCAAATCCAGCAAGAGAAAGAGAAGTTGCTCGCAAAGCAGGTGGGAGTAAAAGAAGTTGTCAGCAGAGCACTTCGCTCTGTGACAGGCTTAGAGCAAAAGGAGGAAGACCCAGTGGAACATCAAGTAGAGCAGCTTGGAGAATTTATCCAACAGCTTCAACAGAGAATCGCAGACCTCGAGCTACGAACGGTGCCAAGTACCCTGCAGGATGTGCGAGATCAAAGAGAACCAACTGCCTGGAGCACAATCGAGAGGATTAGAGCATTCGCTCTGGAATGCAAACAACTAAGTGCTCGCAACGCACAGAATTATGAGTGACTCATTGAAGATACTGAGATGAAGGTACTGACAACTCCAGGAGGCAAAGCAGCAATAGTACAGGCACAGTTGAAGCTCTTGTCAGCAGTTGAAAGGATGAAGCGATCCCAAGAATAGCTCACTGCTCAACAACAGGTCCACACCATTCAGAGCAAAGTCATGGAAGTGACTCAAAGGCTCCAACCAGTCCAGGACGAAGCTTGCCAATTGTCTAATAAGATTGAAGGTTGAGCCATAGAGTTGGAACAAGTAGTCGTTGTAGTTAAACAATGTTTAGAGGGACATGTCAACGAAGCAGTCATCCAAGAGTTCATCGAGCAGGAAGCCCTAGCGCAACAACAGGTCGAAGTAGCTCGAGCTAAGCTCGAGGATTTTGAAGCACAACTACCCATACCAGAGTGACTCGGGACGAGTCATAGGTGAGTGTTGGAGGCTTGTCGGCCCTTGACCAAGTTTTGAGGATCCTTGGTCATGTTTGACCTACTTTTGGGACTTCGACAGGTTGTCGAAGACGGAGTACAAGTCGAAGCAGAGATCGTGGGATCTCGGCCCCTTTTTAGGGATTTTTGGGTTTTGGTCTTATGCAACGGGAATGGGGATGTCGGCTCGTGGGTTTACCCATGTTTAGGCCCATTTTGTAATGTATAAATAGATAGCTAGGTGATATAAGAAGAGGGCCAAGTGTGCTAAGTGCTAGAGTTCGATCTATGTGATCGAAGGAGGGACAAATATGTGATGCTAAGTGCTAAGTGTTAATTGCTAAGTGCAAGTGGTAATTGTAGTTGCTTTGTGCATACTGTGTGAGACTTGCAAGAGCTAAGTGCAAATGATTGTAAGAGACTGTGGAAGGCTTTGTGTTGTACTTCAAAGAAGGAGGATCTAGCGAGGTGCATAGATCTCCTGTCCTCTACGGTGTAAGATATCATGGCTCTGTGCATGTAGAATATTGACATAAAGAAATAAAGAAGAAGAGTTGTTGAACATAGCCCCAAGGTGGGGGTGAACTACATATATCCTGTGTTGTGGTTGCTATGTGCTTTATGGTTGTTCTCTTGTCTATGTGATTGAATGCTTAGTGCCCTGATGTATGCTTAGAAGGATCTAATATGGTAGCTTAGTACTGAATAATGTGAATAAATGCTAGCTCTGATCTATGTTGGTATGCTTAGTACTTGAATCTATTGGATCTGTATAAATACTGCGTTGATCTGTTGTTAGGGTTTAGTTGCGCTGTAACTAAGACTGAATATTAATGAACTGTAACTGCTAAGTGCTTTGTTAAGGAGTTGTAATCACATATCTGTGTCCCAACTAAGGTTACAGACACTAGAGTCCTGCAACCACCCCTACCTCTACCTCGAGTGAGACTTCATCTACTTTGCAGGTGTTGCCGAAAGGGCCGGTAGTTAGGGTTTTGTTGGTGAGATATTGTAGTGTTGAACCCTGGGTCTGCCCATGTGCCAACAAAGGGTAAGCTTCAAAATAACAAGATGACAAAAGGTGACACCATGACTACCTTCTTCATGAAGATATCAGAGGACAGAGATCAACCAAGTTCCACTGGAGAAATCATATCAGCGCCCTCAGGTATGCACTTGTATATATATTATTTATATCATTGTCATGAGGGTAATTGGAGGAGAAAGGAACCTTTTTGTTGAAGTCATGGATCCAGAGGGATCTTGGTGCATTCAGAGGAACAACACACTAGAAGTGAAGACATGTACTCATTATTCTCCTTTAGGAGATATTCTTGTGTTGGTTCTTTTTGTTTTCTTGTTCCAAATAGGTTAACAACAAAGGAAGATGTTTATCCTTCAGAGCGAGTCACTTGACTCGGAGGGAGTCAAAACTATTTGAGAAAGAGGAACAATAGAATCATCATTAAGGAAACCAATACAATAATGCATGATCAAACTCCTTCTATGATTCTATGGGCAGAAGCATGCATGACACACTATATGTTTAGAACAAGAGTCTTCACCAGACTTTGAAAAACATAACTCTCGAAGAAGCCTTCACCAAAGTGAAGCCTGAGATTGAACACTTCAGGATATTTGGGTGCCCAATGTATTTTCAAGTACCCAAAGAGAAGAAGTCCAAGCTAGACCCTTCAGGGAGAAATGATACATTTATAGGATAACTGTTGAAATTACTAAGACAACTGAGAGGGGGGGTGAATCAGTTGTTACTGTGCTTAAATAATTTTAAGTCAATTAAACCATTTTTAATCTTTCTCCAAGTGACCATCAATATTATACATCATATGAACAACATAAATAATGAGCATCAGTCACACATAAGATATACACAGAGACAGATTTTGACGAGGAAACCCATAAAGGGAGAAAACCTCTTCTTCTTCGAAATGATAGGCAGTCTTTTAAGTTCTGTACATTATCTATAGTTGAGCACCAACTCAATGTGAGGCTACTACCTCTATTTTACAAGCTCCAACTTGTTTGAGAGCACCAACTCTCTGGTTTCTCTAGCACCCACTAGAAGGAAGCACCAACTCCGTGAGTGTTCCAACACTGACTGGATGGAAGCACCTACTTCCACTTATACAAGCACCAACTTGCATACAGAAAACTCTGTGTTTTCCCAAGCACCACCCTGACACCCTATTTTCTAGCCAAAACTAGATGGAAGCTACAACTCCCAATATTCAAGCATCAACTTGAATATCAGAGGACCACAATCCTCCCTAACACCACCCTACCTCCCTGATTATAAATAAATGATTGAATAACCAACAATACAGATATATCAATTCTTACCACTTCTTCACTGTTCGACAATTCCTTCTGCTCTGTTCATACTTGGCTTGACTTGCTGTCTCTTTCTTTCTGTTCTTTCTCTGTCCTTCTCATGCTTCATTGATATGTGCACATTTTTCTCTCTTCACCTTTTCTGTTATGTTCAGCTTCTGTTCCTTATCTCCGAGCTTTCTTCACACTGCACATACTGTAATTTTACCTTTCTACAATTCAACTCATTTTTCAGTCAAAACAGCCTCACTTACACAGTCGTTGCATCTCTCCTTTTATACACACTAGCCTCCTTAGTTACACCTCGAATCTCCTTGGGCAAAGACAAAAAAACATCTCAGCAATTGAATCGCCAACCGATCAAGAACCATGATTTGATTTTCTGCTAACTGAACAGTTAATCGTAAAGATCAACAATATCCCTTCGATTAGATTTTGAATTAACAAGCACCGTTGGATTAAATCTGCAAGGTCTTGCGTTTATCACATATGCCCACTGGTTGTGACCATGGGCCTGATCAAAATGTGTTTCGCATTTCGCATTTCAGCAATCCTGTGTCGAAGGGTCTCAACGCTCCAAGTTACAATCCCCGAAATGGAGCTTAGCTTCATGCTAGCTCCTCCCTCTCATATGACCATTGATGGTGACCACAGCCTACGCCAAAAGGCGTTTCGCAAATTCGCATATCGACGTTCCTGTGATGAAAGGTCTCGACACTCCATGTCCCAAACTCCGAAATGGAGCTAGGCTTCTCTAGCTCTGCTCTCAAGCTCTCGACAATGCAACCATGAGATAAGACCACCGGCTAGTCCTTTGAGCACTTCTTTCTTCAGATCAACGATCCAGAACTTTGATGATTCGACGGTTCAGTACTTTTCGTGATTTCGCATATCGCAAGTTCGAAGTGTAAGAGAACCTCCTTCCTTTGACTTTCCAATCAGCGAAAAGTCGATCTGTCGTCACGTGTCTTCTGGATCCAACGACTGAGATTATATCGCGATTTTGAAACTTCACGGGCCTTCTTCATGCCTGATCAACAGTCCACGATCTCCCTTTGATCAACGACTCAGATTAAATCGTGGTTTCTCATTTTACAATTTCAAAGGATAGAGCACCTCCTTTCTTTGACTTTCTAGTCAGCGAAATGCCAATCACTCGCCATGTGTCCTACATGAAGATGGATGGTCCTCCTGCTTTCGGGATTTTGTAGGCCCGCTTCATCTTGTACGTAAAGATCATGCTCCTTCTTATGGATCCAACGATGGTCGGTCTTCGAGCTCAGATCTAACACCTGAGATTTGTTCTCTTCTATTGTGCGTTACTCCTATCTGAATTCAGATCTGACGGTCATTGGGGATTCTGAATGAATCCAATGACCACCATTTCTTTTCATAGTTGATCTTGCCATTGCCATACTATCATCGCTCTGTTGATCGTGTTGATATTTGTCATCAATGACAAACACACATACTCTGCTTCTATCTGAGAACATGCCAACAATCTCCCCCTTTGGCATTGATGGAAACCCCTTGAATAACATCCAACTTGACCATCCTCGTAATTACCACACCAACCCCTTGAAGAACATCCAACTTGTTTACCATCATTTCTCCCCCTTTGACATCAATGTCAAAGAAGAAACATGCTCCCCCTTATTTGTTGTAGTACATGTCGAGGGTATCAGATATTCAACCAACACAAACTCCATCTGACAAGATGGACCCTCTTAGTTTGACAGTGAGATCACGCCCAACTTTTGGCGAAGATATTCAAAAGGTGTCGCTACTAACGGTTTAGTAAAGATATCAACTATATATTATGTGGAAGGTATATAATTCACCTGAACAATTATGTTTGTAACTTGTTCTCTGAGAAAATGGTATTTTATTGGTATGTGCTTAGATTTTGAATGAAGTCCAGGATTCTTAGAGACATTGATGGCACTGGTGTTATCACAATGAAGTGAAATGGGATCAGTGTAAGTTACCTTCAAATATGCAAGAGTTTGTATCATCCATAAAATTTGTGTGCAACAAGTAGCCACAGCAATGTATTATGCCTCTGTAGTTGATAATGAAATGGATCCTTTCTTTTTACTAAGCCATGCTACTAATGAGTCACCCAGGAAGAATGCTCCTCCACTGGTGTTTTTTCTCTCATCAACACAGTTTGCCCAATCAACATATGAATAAGCAATTAACTAAAAGTTTTGATTTCTGGGATAGCATAGACTGTAATTCATTGTTCCCTTCAAGTACTTGAATATTCTTGTTACCGCTACTAGATGACTTTGTTTAGGAGCAGACTGATAGCGACGTGCCATTCCCACAGTTTGCATTATATCAGGACGGGAAGTTGTGATGTACAGAAGAATGCCTATCATTGATCGGTATGTCCTTTGATCAACATCGGGTGAAATATCATGTTTACTAAGCTTGCAACCAACCACCATAGGTGTACTAACATGAGAAGAATCTTCCATCTGAAATTTTTTCAACATCTCTTTCAAATATTTTTCTTGTGAGAAAAATATTCCTGCAGAACTCTGTTTAACTTGTAAGCCAAGAAAGTATGATAGTTCTCCTATCATGGACATCTCAAACTCTGTTTGCATAGAGTTAGCAAACCACTAGACAAAGGGTTCATTAGTACAGCCAAAAATAATATCATCTACATAAACCAAAACAACTAGTAAATTATCACCTTCAAACTTAATGTAGAGATTGTTGTCAACAATACCTTTCTTGAATCCTTTGTCTTGTAAGAATTTGTCCAGTCTATAATACCAAGCTCGTGGTGCTTGTTTCAGTCCATATAGAGCCTTCTTCAGCTTACAAACATAGTTAGAATTATCTGTCAATGTGAATCCTTCAAGTTGCTCCATATATACTTCTTCCTCTAGATCTCCATTAAAAAATGCTGACTTAACATCCATCTGATACACTTTAAAGTTCTTATGACATGAATATGCAAGAAACATTATGATAACTTACAATCTTGCCACTGGTGCAAAAGTTTCATCAAAATCCCGACCTTCAACTTGTGCATACCCTTTACAGACCAATCTAGATTTATTTCTAATAACTTGTCCTTTTTCATTCATTTTATTTTTGAACACCCATTTGGAACCTATTACATTATTGTCTTCAGGTCTAGGACCAAGCTCTCAAGTATTGTTCTTCTCAATCTGATCAAGCTCTTCATTCATAGCTCTAATCCAATAATCATGCTGGTTGGCTTCATCAAAAAAATTTGGTTCAGTCATAGATAAAAAGGCAACATGAGATTGTTCTGAGTCTTTAATCGATTTCCTTCTCGTCTGAACTCCTTTATTTATATCTCCAATTATCTGATTTTCAGGATGATTCTTTCTAACAATTCTGAGAGGTGATTTTGCTTCTTTCTGCTGACTTATGTCAGCTCGACTATTAGTATCTTCATCTGATTCAGATTCTTCTCTTTCTAATCCTTGGACCTGTTCATCTTCGTTTTCAATTATATCTTATGTGCTTGGTTCAACATTGCTTACATTTTGTATCGGGATTTCTTCATCCACTTTTATGTCGATACAATCAACCAATTTATGAAGCCTCTTATTGTGGCATCTGTAACCTTTACTGCTTGTAGCATACCCTAAGAATATACCTTCATCAGCCCTGTCATCATATTTGCCAATATTTTCATCATTATTCTTGATATAACATTTACTCCCAAAGTCTTTAAAGTGTTTGATTGAAGCAGGTCTTCCAAACCATAATTCATAAGGAGTCTTGTCACTGTCTGGCATGAGATGAGCTTTGTTCAGGATATGAACAGATGTATGTATTTCTTCCACCCAATATGTCTGAGGTATATTCCTTTCATTCATCATTGATCTTGTCATTTGTTGTACTGATCTATTCTGCCTCTCAACAACTCCATTTTGTTGTGGAGTCCTTGGAATTGTGTACTCTCTTTTGATTCCATGTTTATCACAAAACTCTTTGAAGTTCCATGAGTTAAATTCTCCTCCTCTATCAGACCTCACTGCCTTCAATCTTCTTCCTATTTGATTCTCAGTCAGAGCCTTAAACACTTTCAATTTTTCAAATGATTCAGATTTTTCCTTCAAAAAGGCAACCCATGTTAGTCTAGAATAATCATCAATAATCAACATAAAATAGTTTTCTTTTCTTGTACCTTATTTTCTTGATGGTCCACATAAATCCATATGTACTAACTGGAGAGGTTTTTCTATTGAAAGAAAGTTTTTAGATTTGAACTGTGTCTGAGTAAGCTTTCCTATCTGGCATGGTTTACAAACAGAATCGTATGGCTTTGATATTTTTTTTAAGATCCTTTACTGCCCCACTATTTATGAGCTTGATTATATGATCAAAATTTAAGTGTCCAAGTCTCCTATGCCATAGCCAATTTTCATCATATTTGCTTAAGTGACATTCTTCTTTTTCTTGTTTTAACACATAGACATTGTTTTCTGTTCTTATTCCTTTTGCAATCAACTGTCCTAAATTCACAGACTTTATTTTACAATCTTTAGAAGTAAAAACCACTTCACATCCTCGATCACAGACTTGACTGACACTAAGAAGATTATGTTTCAGACCATCTACACATAACACATCTTGAGCTTTTCCTTTTCCATTACTCAGACTTACCATTCATTTACCTTTTATTTTTCCTAGTGCATCGTTTCCAAAAATTACATTTCCTGATTTGTTTTCACTTAGAGTTAGAAACTTAATTTTATCTCCAGTCATATGTTTGGAACATCCACTGTCAATATACCGGGGATTCTTTTGTTTTTGGGTTGATAACACTAGTCCACACTTGTCATCTTCTTTCTTCTTCAAAACCTTGAAATTTTCAGCAGTAGACTTCAAATCTGGCTTATGATTTCTTAAGCGACAAACTATGGCTTTATGTCCATAATTATGACAGACATAACATTCTGGTTCACTAAATAACAGACTGTAATGATTGTTATGCTCATAATT
>ML793797.1:116272-164864 GCA_009831015.1 Picea engelmannii
ACATCCTCCTATCATACCTTTTGATGTATTCACTTTCCATCCATAAACAAAATCCCCTAATCTTTGAACAACATAACCACAACATAACCAACCTGATTCACTTCGACGTTTCCTTTCCCCCTCTTTGGAGGTATGCTAATTATTTTATTCTTTTGTTTTGAAACTTCTAGAAATAACTTCTTCATAAAGTATCCCTTTATGAATGTTTTTTTTAAGTAAATAACTTAAAACATTGTAATTATATATATATATATATATATAAACATAAACGTTGCATGTTTTAAATAATAAAAGGCACAAAAATTAGTATTCAAATCACTACTAAAGTTGAACACAATTGCTTTGGTCCATTTTTAAAGTTTTTATGAATGAGGACTTTAAAAGTAACATCCCCATTGTTGGGTAGTTGAGTATTTTTTTAAATGGATAAAAAATCATTTATATTTATGTTTATTAGATTATAGTCTATATGTATCTTATATATTTTAAACTAGAACGTAACATTACTAGTTCCTATCGAAGGTCATGACTTTAGCGATTGATTTATTGTTAATCGTCAATTACTTTGTCTTTGACTACTAATATTTTTTTGCTTTCAAAAATTGTACATAGGCGAAATGAAATAGTTATTTTTTTTTTATAATAATTAAATTCCTTTATCAAAGAGGCTATTGGCCAACAAATTCAACCTCTTTTGCCTAATGCAGTTTTCCCATGTTAGATAAAGTTAAGTTTTGTGTAGGTAGAATTGGCCATAATGCATATGCATTTTTTGTAATCTTAGATAACCTAAGTTTATCGAATCTCTTTCTAAGGATGATGGTGATGCGTGACATTCACTCATGTCAGGGCTTTAGACTATTATAACATATGACCAGGTTGCTTCATAAATGTTGAGCTTTCATTAAAGCCACTGCCTCCACCTCCATCGCGTTCACAACTTGCGGCCACCGTCTCCACCGCCTACAAAATTTTGCGGCTACCTTCTCCAATGACTATACAACACCGCCTTCACAAGAGGTCTCAACAATATTATTTTCATATTACACAGGGGGAGGAACAATATTCTTTTCAGATTACTCAATAGGAGGAACAAAGCCAGACTGGAGCAAATGGAAAGACACCTATTGTTGGAGGAACCATACTCATGTTATGCACCTATAAGTCATTTAATCTATATAAAAAAAACTGAATTTATCTTACCAATGAAATAACATACTCACGCTATGAATCTGTAAGTCATTTAATCTATGCAACTGCAAGTCATTTAATCTATATCAAAAACATTGAATTTAGCTTACCGATGAAATCTTTGTCTCGCTTTACACTATATCAAAGAACATAATTGTTGAGTTGTTATTTCTTCTGAGTTAGCTACTATGAGCATGTTCATATCTTCCCACTTAAGGATGTAAGTAAAGTTTACATAAGTACCCAGAGCAACCACCACCAATGACTAGGCAGGGAGGAGGTTGGCCATGAAAAGCTAACGAGAAGTGGGAGCCCTCATTGTTTCTTTGACTTCGTGTAGCTGGTTGTGCTTGTTGGCTAGCTGGTTATTCTGGAACCCCTCCCTAAACTCGGGAGCTAGTTGCTGGTTGTTTGCTCGCCAGGGAAGGGTGGCCTTGGAACTCAATATTGATCTGGAGAAGAACAAACCACTAATGGGTCTACTACCAAGCATGGGAGGCATTTCTTACTTACAGCCAAGCCCATCCTTCCTACCAGCGTGCGAGACAATCATTTTTCGAACATTACAAATTTATTGCAAGCTTGAACAAATTTTCCTTAACTAGTCTTGTATAAGCCTTTTTCTTACAATTTCTTTGGAGATCAAATTGGAATAAAGAAAATTTTCCATAATTAGTCTCGTGTAAGCTTTTTTCTAACAATTTCTTTGCAAATCAAACTGCCATAATCACTATTTCTATGAAATAACATAATAAAAAAAAATCCCAAATATTATGCAAGGCCTGCTAAACTCGGAAGCATTTTTCGGGCAAAGCCTTTTATCATAATTCCTTTAAATGCAAGTATTTTCTCTAAGAGTCAACCCAAACCTTAAACGCTTCTATTTAGTAAACATCCTGAGCTGAAAATTGAGGCACCTTTTCTCGGTGTACCTGTTTCTATGTAATAAATCCTACAGTTGCATCATCTTAATAATCTTTGAAGTCCTATGGACGAATTTAAATTAGGCTGCAACATATCTTTTTGTTGATTTGAAGCCAATTTCACCTTAGGTGGGAGAGGCTGACACAAGAACCATCGAGAGAAAACGTAAGCGCAAGGGTGGGAAGAGCATCACTCGCAAAGACAAAGGCGTTGAAGGGTTGCATAAGTAAATAAAAGGTCCCGTCTAGTATTATGACTCGCTCGCTTGAAGGCCATATTATATCTATTAATAAAGGAGCAGTGGGTCTCTAGGTACTTTTAGTGTTCGTGTCTATGCCTCCCCCCTCACTTTCTTCCCTAAGATGGTGGCATAAAGAGCAAACAAAGTGATAGAGAATGGGGTCGAAGTGTCAACACGATTTCTCAGAAGACCAAAACACCAAGGGAGACTTCCTGGCTACCAACACCCTTTTTGAACATTTGCACGTCGTTGTTGCGAACTATTTCCTTTTCCATTACATAAAAACACGCTAACCTATATCACTAACTTCTTTGCATGGTTTTCTCTGTGCAGGGCATGGAGACCAACATGCGATCGCACTTGATATTGATTCCCACAATGTAAATATGGAATGGAAACTAAATGCCAATTTGAGCCACTGGGGAATAAGAATTACTTAGAGAATATCTCTTTATGGGTCTGCAAACAACTAAAGAGTTAGAGGAATGCTCTATTGGGGCCTCCTTTAAACGTTGAGTCTAAAATACTTACGTCATCAGATTTCCTTCTAGTTTTGAAAGATTGCAGTGAAGCATGTAATCGACTACTCAGAGAGAGACAAGCCAACCATTACTTTCAAGGTGGTAGGTAAGACCCTGCGGTCCATACAGTATTCAACATACCGATCAAGAGTCGGGCAGAATGGACGTAGAATGCAAGGTATGCATGTGGCTAGTTGTAGTTGTCGCAAGCAAGGCCTCTCACTACAAGGTACATCATGCAAAGAGTGGAGGCACAATTGGTGATGTCAGGAATCTATGCATTACATGAGAAACATGTTTTGATCAATGATATACTCTTAATCTATTAATCTAGTAAGTGGCCTATTCCAAGTTTTTATTACTTTATTTATTTCAATTTTATTTTATAGTTCCTTATTTTATTTAAATATTTTATTTATTTATTTATTTTTAGAGTGTTAGATTGTATCCTCCCTATCTCTCTCTACCGATGAACGAGCATCTAACTCAATATGGAAGAATAGGGTTAGATCCTTCCCCCTTTCTTCAGCGATACTTCAGGGTGAGACTCTTCAGTGGGATGGCCAATACCAACAGGAGAGGGAGCTAGAGAACAGGTAGGGGCAAAGACAATTCATCGAGTTTAACGGCTCAATTATATGCAAATTAAGGATGTGAATTTTGTTATAACTTAGTTTTGAGTTGAAATGGTTATCTTATCAGGCAGATCAATTCGCTATTAACAATGGATCTATACAATATTGAGGTTGATAAGACTGGATTTGAGGTTGTTATGATTGTATTTTTCCATGGTGCAATGCATGTTGTGCTGTCATCGCTGTTTGTATTGTACTTTGTTGTGGTGAGATCAAAATTTCTCTTCCCTAGTTTTTTTTTGTAGATGATGTCAAAATTGTATAAGATTCCAGAATCTTCTTTTAGGTAGCTTTTTATGTTAACAAACTAAGTGTTGCGTTAATAGATTTTTTAATTTTTACTTGTAAGTGCTCTTTTCCTCTAGTTGGTGAGTTGACATTAATGCTTTGTAATGCTCATGTTTTAATCAAGTTTTGTTTGTTCTTGTTTTAAATGTTTTAACAATTCTTTACGATTGTTGGCATTATGGTGTAACTTTGTTTTTGTTTTTCTGGTAATTTTTTTGCTTTGAATTCACAACCACATGTATCACTCTCTTTGGTTTTCTATTTTTTCCACATTGATCTCATTTGGTTTGGCAGATTTGCTTATCCTTCTCTATTTTGTCCTTGTTTAAGATGCTTAATTTCCACATCCCTAGGCATTACACTTTATTGGCACTATTTTAGTTCTAGTTTTCATGAGGAATTTAGTTTAGAGTGTTTCTGGGTTAATCTCATTTGATTTGGCAAAATTTCCTGTCCTTCTCTATTTTGTTTAGTGTTCTTGGGTTGATCTCATTTGATTTGGAAGATTTTCCCATTCTTATCTATCTTGTTATTGTTTAAGATGCTTAAGTTTCACAACCCTAGGCATTATGCTTTGTTTGCACTATTTCAATTTTAGTTAACATGAAGCATTTAGTTTTAAGTGTTCATGTTTTGATTTCATTTGATTTGTCAGATTTTCTATCCTTTTCTTCTTTGTTCCTGTTAATAACGTAATGCTTTCTTTCCCAAAGATAGGCATTACGCTTTGATTGCACAACTTTAGCTTTCATGAGGCATTTTGTTTTGAAGTGTGCCTGCGTTGATTTCATTTAATTTGGCATATTTATCTTCCTTCTCTACTATGTTCATGTTAATAAACAAAAAATTGCGGGATTTGAATGGCCATTTTAATTGTAAGTTCTCCCTTTATATGTTGTTTAATTGCTTGAATTAACCAATTGACATACATTATTTCATTTTGTGTGAGTTAACTGTGTAAGTGTTCTAGCTTTACTCGAATGTTGTTTGTGAGTTTTGTGGATTTCATCATGGTGTGGATTGGATGTCCATAACATTATGGTTTGTTGGGTTGGATTTAATTATGCTCTATTGAAAGACAAAGTTATGGATTGTTGAGTTTGTTTTGATTCTGCTCCATGGAAAGATAGAAGCATGATTTGTTGGGTTTGTTTGCTCCATTGGAAGATAGAGCAATGACGCTTCATAATGAAGATATGTTGTTTCATTGTTTGAGTTAACGTACTGGTGTAAGTCTTCCTTTTTTATTAAGTGTTTGTAAGTTTCTATTTCTTTTCCTATTTGTTTTGAAGTTAACCATTTTTTCCCAAAGAAAAAAAATATATTATATTCATATTAGAATATACATGTTCTAGCTCACATAGAGTTGTTTTATGTCCAAAATCTCAACAAAAGATCATAAATAGGTACGTTCCTTGATATCCATGTATCTATTTGTTTATGCCTTCTTATACATTTACATTACCATCGAGGCTATATATGCCTTTCAGTTCCACAAATTTATCTATACAACTTTACATTCAAAAATACACTGGAGCATCAAGTGCTCACTATCTGTAGATCAAATAAAAAATGAAAAACACAATTCTTCTATTGCAAAGGTGGGCTAGAATCATAACTCCATGGCTTCAGTCTCTGCCTTGTCGATGAACTCATATAAACCGAAATATCCTTTTGGAAGCAAAATAGCTTCCTTTGATAGTTCGTCTATTTTACCATTAACCTTGTGCAATATATGAGAGAAATACAACCATTCAAAGGCCTGGAAGGAAAATTTAATGTCACGTAGCAAGGGAGTGAGTCTAACATCTAAAGAAGAAGCTCTTTGGTGTGCCCAATCAATGACTAACTTGGAGTCTCTCATTCCCTGGAGTTTTTTGACATTATTCTGTTTAGTTGCTTCCAACAGAGTCGACAAAGCAATGAACTCAACTTTGTTATTGGTACCATAATTGTTTGAAGTTAACCATAATTTTGTTGAGTACATAATTTTATTTTGTTTGAGTACATAAATTTTTTGTCCACTCCAAGGAAAAAACAAAATTTGGGAAAGAAGATATTGGATCAAATAAGATCTTAAGCATTATACAAAACATAGCAAATAGGACCTACAATGAATGTGTTTGGAATACAAAGTTGTTAGTGATTTTTAGTTTGAGATATAAGTCTGTACATCTTTTGCATATTATTTTTTATTTTATCTACTACCCACGGTAACAAAAAATTCCCAAAACATGACATGTTTGAAAATCTCATGGAATTTGTTGAGCAAAAAATTAGTCAATTGTGCAAACACAAACAAAGATTTTGAATTTTTTTAATGTCTGTCTACTAGAGGTTCTCCCTTCGATGTCTTTGATTAATAGGCACTTAATTTGTCAATTTCCATCTATATTTTATAGAATGTAGGCTGTTAGGAGAGAGATGCATTTATAACACTGCTTTTTTTCGTTTTCACTATTTTGTTTTGGTAGAAGGCACAAAAACAAAGAGATTTACATTTGATAAGTGTATATGCTCTTTATAATACACCATTTTATGAACATCTTACCAATTGTTTTCATGTTAGCCTTATTGTAGAAGAGAGGATATCGAATCTATATCTTTTTCTACCTATGATAGTTTTGTTTATTGCTTACATTTTGGTAGTTTAGTGGATACTTGGTTTTGTATGATTGGTGGCTAGTTGAATTGAAGAAGAAAATTTTATGTTCCCTTCCTCTAGTCATAACAACACGGACAATGATGTTGCATTTAAGACAAACATAATTCATTTTTGTTGTTTTTTATAAGTCTTCCGACTTTTGCTTTAATTGTTAGAATAAATCTAAAATTGTATTAGGTGTCACTATGCGTCGATTTCCTAGAAAAAAATGAGAAAATGATGTTTCCTTGAAAAAATATGGGAAACCGATGTTTCTATATTTTGATTGAAAGAGGTTCCTTCCACACACAACAATTTCAATAGGACACCCAGGCCTAAAAAAAATATGATGGTCAAAATGAAGCTTCATAATTCGCATTTCCATCTTCTAAACATGCTTCGCCATTTTAATTTTCATAATTCAATTCCTATGGAGGTATTTCACTTGCACACACATGATAAACATCAATGTCTCGTGTGAAGTCAATTGTCAATGGAAAACGTGACTTTGGGAGAGCTTGAGATTGCCCTTTTTTTCTATTTATTCCAGTGTTGTAATTTGTCATACAAATATATATTTTTTGGTTGATCAATGAGATCCACATTCAAGACTTCTTTGAATAAGATAATTAGAGGTTGTAGCTACATTTAAATGTTGTTATGACAGATGAAAATTACTAATCCAATTGTTATGGTAGGTCAAAATTACTAATCCAATAAATCACTATGTACGAATCAATAGAAGTATTATCCCACCCAAAGTTACATGGGATGTGATAGGTTTGAAGCTCCTTATTTTGAAAAGTTGATAGATTAATGATTTTTGCTTGAATGTGATGCATTAAAGAACTTGTTTTGAAAAGTGATCATTGGAGCTAAGTTTTGTTTGGTTTGAAGACTTTGTTGTTGAAAATTCATAACAAAGAAGGATTTGTGGCACTTTGCATTGAATTTGACACTGAACACATTGGATTGGTATTTAATGTTCAATGTTAAGTGTTTTCTTGTGAGCAAAAACATGTGAGAACAATGGATTTGGAAATCATACCATACCCGATATTTTGAGATCTCTTACAAACGAGAACCTATAGAAAGTAACCTCTCAATTGGGATACTTTTAGACATCCCCACTATTGGGTGTCTTTTTGGTGAATGGAAAAAATCACTTGCATATCCTTAATAGCCTACTTACATACTATGCACGTAAAACCAAAACATAACATCATTTTAAGATTGATTGCTGGTGTTGAGAATTGATTTGGAGATTTGGTCGCTGAAAACTCATAACGTCAAAGGATTTGTGGTATTTTTGTACTGAATTTGATACTGAACACAATGGAGTGATTTCTACACTTAAAATTTTCACTGCTTTCTAGTGGGCAAACATTATGACAACAATGAATTTTTTGGCAATTTCAAATGTAGGAACTTTCCCCCCCAAAAAATTAAACGAAATATATATATATATATATATATATATATATTTCATTCAAAAGAAGTTGAAACTAGCAGTGGATAACATCCCTTTTACTCTACATATTTCCACAATAAAACATAGATCATAACATACATCCAAAATCTTAAGAGTTTTAGCTGAATATGAGTTCCATGTTGGTCTACAGGTGGCCAATCTAAAATATTTTCCCAAAATACATGTGACTCGATAACACACACTAAAGATGACATAGATGGACACTTCTTCTTCTCTCCCCTCATTAGGTTGAGGAGTGTTGGGGCCTTCAATTTCCATAGGATCACATACATGGTGGACTGATTCATCTTCCTTCATGACTGCTTGGAATGAGTTTTTTATCTCTAATTGTTAGAATCCATTGAAAGAGTTTCCACAAACTTCAAAGAAAATGAGTGACCTTGGAACATATCACATATCAATGCCACTTAGTCCTTCCTTTCCACCTTTCATAACAACCCTGATATCAACAAGACATTTCAATCCTTAAGAAAACTCAAAATGGAATGAAAAAAGATGAATGTCTCACTCAAAACTTAGGTGTACCTTATCTGTAGTCTCTCTCCTCTATTCTCTCCTTCTTTTATATCTTCGTGAAGTAGTTAGGTAGTTCAACTACTTCTATTTAAAAATTAAATTAACTTTTATTTTATGAGATAATAAACATGTTTTAGGATAAATGGTCTAGAATGTGTTTTTCATAAGTTAATATATTTCAACTATTAGTAGGTGGGGTCTTACTAGACTTCTTATCATATAATATTTTCCTTGCGCCTCCTGATATAATATGAATACATGTAAATATGGAAACATAATATAAATCAATAAATGACATCATCAATATAATTCCAACTCTGAAAACACTTGTATCTTTCACTGACAAAAAATATGATATTTTAAGTTTTCAAAGTAAATATCGTATGTCAATTGTTTGCTTAAAAATCAAGTCTAAAAAATAAACTTGTCTTAACCATGAAATTAAAATAATTGAGGATGCTTAGCCTTGAAAGAAGGCCTTTTCTCTTCCCTGGATTCATAATTACTTAACTTTGGATGCATGTCACTGAAAGAGATGTACCTCCTACCACTTTCTTCCTTTGTTGACTTTTGTATTGAATGCACAAAGGTAGACTAAGAGGTGTCAGCGCTAGGGATGACAGCATGATTCTTTCCTTTATCAATCTGGATTTCTTGAGAGGATGATTTACTTTCTTTGAGAGAGGAATGGGCTACAGAAGCAACATATGTAGCAAAAGGAACTGTCTGATGATGTAAAGGTGGCGCTTTAGGATTGGTAGGCCATTGTGCATTACTAGACAAAGGTCGATTCATTGGATTATCATTGCAGCCATCATTTGTAAGCTGAATAGAAGGCTTGGGAATGCCCAAAATAATAGGATGGGGTTGTAGAGATTCATTAGGAGGAGCTAAAGGTAGAATTGGTTTCCCACTGAGGTTTAAATGACCAGTTTACACCAACTAGTTGAACTCATTTGAATCTGCATCAAAATGAATAGAAAACCTTATCTTCTTGTGTCTCCCCTATTGCCAGAACCTATTTGGTCTCCTTCCTCTTCCTCCTCTATTACCCATGTTACTCCTTGTGCTTCCCCTGCTAAAGAAGTTCATCTATTGCCATTGCCATTTTAATTAGTGAATAAAAATCTTTTAGGTATAATAAAACACAAAACAAGATAAAGATACTTTATAATATTTGTTGAATATGACTTAATAAGGCTCTATCTACAACATGGAAAATCAAATAGAAGGGGAAAATGAAAAAGGAATAATGTATACGAAGGGAAGAAGACCAAAACTAATTCATCACCAATACTCTTCATTTTTATTTCCATAGTCAGTCTGAAACTTCAATCCTCTTGAATATATCTTACATGAACAAGGATAAAATGACAAATATATGGAAAATGAAATTATGAATGGTTGGAACAAATGATAAAGGGAATATGCATATGAAAAGTGATAAATAATGAGCGAATAATGTGAAAAAGTTCATGTGAAAATAATTTAGGATTTAAACTCAACCATTTTTTCCACTATGTGCCTTTTTAGATTTGTACATATTGCCAAAAATGCACTTGATACATATATACAAATATCAACCAACAACATGAAACAATAGTAGTGATTGGAATTGGGAATATTCAATAAAAAACTTCCATGTCATTCTTTATAACATCCATTATGATTACAATATATAGTTGTTATGCATTGTAAATCCATATCATTTACCAATACCCTGGTGTAATGTCCCCATTCTTCTATCCCTCTGCTCCACATTCATAAGCGACCTTGTCAGTTTATGTCAACTTGGACAGAGGAGTAAAGTAAGTTTAACAATGAGCTCAGGAAATATGGAGGAGTTATATGGGGCTAGGCTAGTCCATTCGCCATCTTTTATCATCGGGATCATTTCTGCACAGTCCGCTCTTGGTTCTGTGGCGTTCCGACCATTTTCGTAATTTTGGTTATTATTGAGCATAATTTAATTAAATACACTAAATGTGTTATTGGGACCATATTGTCTGAAGGGATACATGAGTGTAATAGCTCATTGGAATCGAGATAAAAATATCCGAAGGTTGGAATGATGAGAAATGTATTTCCAATATCCAGGAATGTCTTGGAAGCCAATTAACCACTTTCCAATATTAAATGAGAGAATTAAAAGGGTTGTAAAGTGAATTTAATATTCATGTGGATTTGGTCAAAGAGAGGAAATATATAGAAGGGGCCCAGACAAGTATAAAGGAAGGGTAGCACTTCACCTTTCCTCATTATGATTTGATCTCTCATTTTGGAGTGCTCTTGGAGCCATTGTTTCATTAGGGTTTAGCAAAACCTTTCCACCATTGTAGTTTAGTTTCGGTGGTGCAATATCCACCCTAGCTAGACAAGGAGGAGGATCCATCCAATATCTTCAATTGGGCTTCATTTGTGGTTTGGTATCAGTTTGGAGGTACAAATCTGTGGGGTTTTCTGGTGGTGACCGCAACATCATTGAAGCAATCAGGAGGTTCGTGGAGTTTATAAGGGACAGATCCATTTTTCCACAGAGCTATTGTGGCATCATCGCACGACAAGTACATGGGGTCCTGGGAAGCATCGATCATTGTCCAACCTTGTCCCACAAGGAAACGCCAGTTATATAGCTTCGTCCCGCAAATACCTAGGCAAATTGAAATTGCAGAGATGCTTGGGTGGAGTAGTCGGATCATTGCAATCAATATCAGAATAACTCGACATCATCTCCAACGAGGGCTTGAGACTTGGAGAACCCTCATAGGGGTTTGATATCATCTTGAAGAAGTTTTGGAGATTTGGAATTAGTCTTTCTGCATATTGGAGGAGGTACCATCTTCTAGAGGAGATCAAGGCACTACATCAGGTTTTGGTTCCAGTTTGTATGTTTGTTGATTTGTCACAGCTGCTACAACAACCCTATACATTGTATTGTGTGATCATGATTCCATTATTAATAAAGTTCCATATTATATGTTCTRTTTTTTGGTGTATTTAGATTTAATGCAACATGTTTGTCAAAATGTCTATATATAGGTTATGAGAAAAATGTTTGTAGAAAGTCCTCAATCAACTTAACAACATATGTGTTTGGAGAAGAAAATAACCAGAACTACATATTGGAMAACAAACCATTATTTTCCTAGCATATACCCATTGGGTACATTGTAGTTGTATYAGTATCAGAGCTAGTGATCTTGCCAGCCTATGATTGCATAAGACATGAATGGGTTACAAACAAGGGAAAAATCAGTTGTGCATTCCATGGACAAGGGAATAAAGACAACTCTGGAATTCATAGATAAAACTTGGCAAATTCTTCAATGAGCCAAGGGGATGCTAGTGTTGGTGCAATTATATATTCAATAAATTTCAATCATTTAATATGTCAATCTGGTTTCGTAATCAATAGAGTTGATGTATTGTATGTACCAATAACAGATAATTGACTATGTCTGCTGAGTATAGTATATGTAAGAAAACTAGTTATGAAACTAAACACTTTGTTTCACACCTTTCAAATAACACTCCACACATATAATTCAAAATCCAGAAAGCAAAATTGATCAACTAATGAATAACTTATAATTATTTTTCAGTGGATAGATCTTGCTCATTGTTGGCTCATGAAAGATAGAGATGGGATATGATTCTATCTCTTGTAACAACCACACAATCACTCATTAACATTCTGGAAACTTAACTGAGCTAAAAGAACTACCAGGCATAGTATAAACACTCCATTGTAAGCGCATGTATGTGAGAGATGGAGGTCTTAATTGTACCTGTATATGCAAAGTGAAACCTGATTAATTATATGAAAGAAAGCTGAGTATGGTAGGATGCTCCATTACAGGTTCATGTACAGTGAAAGATAGAGATCCAAACCATTCTTAGATATGCAGAATGGAAAAAACACTATAACATTTTTCTAGACATGACGTTAAAGCACTTAAAGTAAATAATTGTCCTCACACACTCACACAAAGATGCCAAACCATTACTCAAAGATATCATATACACAACTATCTCTTATTCAAAATTACCATACATCCAGAAGACCTGCTACCAAATGCATCACTGAAACATACCAGAGATGGAATTAAATGTTGTAATCAAAATATGAAAATACTATGTTCACACACACCCACACCAAAACACACACACACACACAGGAAATCTGAATCATATTCACAATTAATTACAAAGAGACTTACCTTAGTTGGGTTGGTGGGCCCTTGTCGTACCAATAAGGTAGCTCTTAAGATAAATTCTAGTAGAGAAGGTGTAAACACAAACATATAATCTATAACAGAAATTATATCATTACTTCATAAAAATGGAGATACAATTCACAGTTGTTCCAAAGCAAAAATTACAGCATAATTGTGCTTTAATTTATTTCTCTCTATATCCTATCATCTACGAGGCTCTCTCTTTTAAAGAGAAGCAGGCATTACAACCCAAGTCTAAAGATAACATCAAATATTTGTATAATTATTACAATTGGATGATATATCGATTCTTAAGGAAACAATTCCATCCTCATGACACGAAGTGCATGAGTGATGAAATCTATCATGTCTTCCAATGAACAGAAAATGTTTGAACCAACTGAATGCCTTGAAATCATCGAGAACAATCTCGTTCCAACATCCAAGCCTGGAAATTCGGAACAGATATCAGACATGCGTAAAAAATGGTACCGTACGCACACATGCATACATGTCAGTACTGGATGAGCGTAACAATCGGTACAAGATGCACACAGGCATACAAGATGGTATGAGACGAGTGTAACAAATGGGTACCAAATGACCTCAACAACGAGTACTAGACGACCTCAACAACGAGTACCGGACAATCCCAACAATGAATATCGGATGATCCTAGCAACGAGTACCGGACGATCCCAACAATGAGTATCGGGCGATCTCAGCAACAGGAACTGTTAGCATGAAGTCTGCTTGAGCCATCCAAAGTAATTAGAAATTTCTTTGAACATCAAATATCCAGTCTTAATTATTAATAAATCACTAGAAATTATGATTAAACATCAGTTACCTCATGGGTACACAAGAATTGCTTAAAGGCATGGTTGATGAGAAAACTAGGCAGAAGGTGCATCAGTATTAGGAAAAAATGGTTAGGATATGGGCAAGATAAGGCAATTGGAGGTGAAAAAAAAGAGGCTCAACAACTAGCAGAAAAAAATCATGTCTTACTTTCAAGAGATCTAACTTTGAGTGAAGAAATCCGTGCAAATTTTCCCTTTAAAAGATTTTACACTCTCTGGTACGAAAGTTGGCCCAAGGATTTGGACGAGGATTATTTTAAAAGCACAAGGTAGGAAGTAAAGAAGGATGAACATGAAGGATGGCAGGAGGAGAATGCATCTAGCCATGCATCGGAGGTGTGCATAGAGGAATACCAAACAACAACCTATGATACATCATCAGAACTAATCGATGAGGTTGGTGACACTAGTGTGCTACATGGAGAAGGTGAGCATACAACATCTTGTCCTACTTATGATGACTATGAGAAGATGTTCCAATCAGTCAATGTTAAGGATTCAAAAAATCTCACTGTGTATGATGTTGAGGATGAGGATGGTTCAACCGAGAATTCAACACTTCATCATGTTTATGGCATGTATGATGATGCAGACTTGATTGTACCAAAATATGACAAAGATTGGGAGCTATGTGTGGAGAATGACAACGAAGGGGTTGATTTAGGGGACATGAGCAGATAAGAAAACTTGTATGAGGAAGGTAGTCCACATTGCACAACATCATCTAATGAGTCAATTGATCCCTTGTATGACAGCCCATGCTATGTTGATGAAAAAACATTGCGTGATTTGGAGAACCGACTATTGGTCACACGGGAACAAATTGTGCAAGTGTTGACGAGGGTAGATGGTGCTCATAAATTTATTGAAGACCTTATGTGGAAAACCCAGATGGAGGAGAGACAAAAGAGAATTGCAGATGGAGTCACTAGTACCCAATTGTGCATCATCAAAGAGGCACTAGAGCAAATGAAATCTGATTATTTGTAGTTGTTCATGGATAGGGACCTTGCTCTTAATTTTGTTGAAGATAAGGAAAGGGAAGTTGAAGAGATTTGTTACCAACTGAGTTTGGCACACTCTTCATCATTGAAAACAACAAATACTTCATCATCCTTAGTAGTCGTATCACATGAGGGCATGAGTGGCACTCATTATTTGAGGGAGGAGCCTCTTGTTACGATCCCACATGAGGAGCATTCAAAGTTGCAGGTGCTCGAGGAGAGGTTTGACATAAATGGTTTTGACCATGCAAGTATTTTGCATTGTGGATGTTAGTCCCTAAAGTTGCACTTGACTGCTAAAGGGAAAGCCAAGGCCTCATCAAGTTATTGCAATGTTTGGTTTGTTTGGTATTTAGGTTGAGGAATGAGGTCACAAGGGTTTAAAGAGTTTGATATTTAAGATCAAATATGTCTAATACAAATGATAACACTTCATAAGTCATTAGCATACAACTTAAAGGCCAATCAACACATGAATATATGGAATAATAGAGGAAAAGGATAAATGTATGGGAAAGGCAATCATACATTTGCATGAGAATATGTTCCGATCTTAAAACATCGTTAAAAGATAAAAACCATATACCATTTGCATGAGAATATGTTCCGATCTTAAAACATCGTTAAAAGATAAAAACCATATACAGGGATACAAATTACAAGCTACAGGCGATAAACAAAAGAATCTCTACTACCATCTGATCTGAACCATGTGTGACAATCAATGTGTCATAGAAACTATCTTTGTATTCCAGTAAGAAGAAGAACATAAAGCAAGAAGAATACAACTTGACTTAAAAATGGATGATCAATAAGCATGATAATGTCTCTACTATATTAGAAAATGCAGAATATACATAGTAAACTACACCCCTTTAGACCCTCTGCTTCCTCCTCCCCCCTCCTCTTCGCAAAATGATACAATCTATATATAAAAATACATAAACAAACTGTCACAAACTTCAAGGAACTAATCCTATTTGAAAAAGCTAAAATATTTCATTTGTTGAAGATAATATGGAACCGTTGATTCTTGAAGATGCTAGATCGATCCTTCTTTTGAACCTGAAGATGCTTTGTCAACTGATAAACTTATTTTGAAATCGGGAGATGAATCTTGAAGTGATCCCCTGTTACCAGGTGTTTTTGGAAATGTTGGCTTAGATTCTTGACTGCCAATTTTCATCCTTGAAATACTTTGTCTCATTCATTGCAAGTGATCTTCAAATTCATATTTTGAGGATATACTACTATTCTTCCTTTACCCGAAATTTTGAATTTGTTTCCTTAAAATCTGGGTAATATTTGAAAAACAAATTTACCCTAATACGAGGACACCTAGAAAAGATATAGATGCAATAAAAAGAGGTGCTAAAACCATGTCGATCAACAATATTTGTCACCAGCTTTTGTTCTCAACATCTGGTCATAATGTGTCTACTTGGTAATGATCCAGGACTCCTGTAAATATTTGTTGCTAAATTACTGATATGTGTTGATGTCCAGATTAATCGAATAAATATGCACAATGTTGTCACCGGGAAAGACCTGTAGAAACCACCTCTAGCAATCTTTCCCACAGAAATTTGCCATTTACTTCAAGCAACGCAAACTACTTCTTCCACGAGCAAAACCTTCTCTTGTTAAGCATAAAATCAATCTTTCTCCATGTTCCTACATTGCTTCTTTGAATTCCCCTTAAATCGTTGCCTTTCAAACTGCGAGAGATCTTCTTATTAATTATGGAAATGTTGATGATGAACCGAGAGCTTTCCCCAAAGAGGTGCGATTAGATCTTTTTCTTCGAAACTCCTTTAACTTCTTCAGTATCATGACAACTAGGTGCACATGGAATTTGTGAATTTACTCATGAATTGGAGTATAAATTTGACTTAGGATTATGATTTTAATAATTCCTTGGATCCTAAGCGAAAAAATATTTACCCGAACATCGCCACAATATATCAAAAACTCTGTCAAACGGATTCTTCGGGAGCTACAAAAACAATGTGCCAATCTCCACTCCAAACTCGACTTTACAAAAAGAGTCCAGTGTCAGTCTCATAAACAAATCCTTGTTCCTCAACTCTATATATGCAACCAAGAGATCCCTGTTGCAATTGATAAGAGAAACTTTAACATCTTTCATCGGTACACTTGTGGGTACATCTGACACTTGCAAACAAAATCCTCGACAATTGTAAACTTGGCAATTTTTGGATTGAATTCAGTGAGAAATATCTTGCATGATGAGGAGAATTGAAAACAACTGTTGTTTATCTACACTGATGGTTCCAGTATTCATCGATGCATAGCGCACTAGATCCCTTTCCTTGGTGCCTTAGTGCTTGGGTGTTGTCGATGCTTAGGTTTGGGCTAATGCTTTTAATAGAGCGCTCCATTGTGTTGAGTGACTCAACATCCTCTTTTTTCCTTGCAGACACAAACTTTTACTCTGAACGAGAAAAACAATAGTTGACACCATTTGCACTGAAACTAAATCACTTTGACTATAACTAAATATCTTTTGGAAATGTTCCATATGCAGGAGGATATCTAACACTATAGTTTTAAAAATTTTGAACATTTTAGATGGTCGTTGATGAGAGTTTTGTAACAAAAAAGGATTTGTGTGTTTTGGTGCACTTGGAGATGACTTGAAGTTTGTAAAGCTCGATGATTTTGGTTATACCTTGAGATTTGGAATTTGAAGCAAAGGATAGTAGGTTATAGAATGGCGAAGGAGTTTTAAGAGATCACATTTATGATGTGTTGCAAGGATGTCTTGTTTCTGGTAGCGCCCCTACCATGACCAAATATCCAAATTTTAACGTTGTGAATTTGAGTAATAACAGTGGGGATCATGAACCACTTCTATTAGAGAGACCACTAAAGGTTCAAGGCTTAGTTATGGAGGATATAGTTGAGCACATTTATTACGAATCATGTCGCAAGGAAGTATATTCATCCATGGGTTGGGTGGATAGATATATGATAGACATGGACATGATCTGGAATACAAGTTAAGGTGACATCAATAGAGTGATGGATACAATAGCGCCTACAGGATATAGGATGGTATAGGATGAATAAATGTTAGGAAACAATATATAGGGATATTCGTTGGTACGCGATAGTGTACAATGGATTTTTGGGGAGTTTCCACTAGGGAGACCTTCCCGACATATTCTTCAAGCATACCATTGAGTTGTGGTTTCCCAGGATCAGTGAGTGGATGGGTGAACCTTAAGGAGCAACATATCCCTCAATGATCGATCTTCATATGGGATGTTAGTAGATGAGGGCCATGGAGCGAGATAGTCAAAGGTTTGCTTCCAGACTTCATTATGATATCTTGGTCACACCCTTGGGATTGACCAATGCATTAGTCATTGTCCAGTATTGCAGGCAGTGGCAGAGGTATATATTGTTGTTATTTGATGATTTCATTATACATGGCATGATATGGGAGTTTCATATGAGTCAGTTTGATGAAACATGTGGCATTGTGTCCATAATATTTCATTTGGGCCATATAATCAATGCGCAGAATGCATAGGAGGATATCAAGACTTTGTCAAATTGGGTCACAGAGATTCCAATAGGCATTGAGAGTAATGGAATTCCAATTTGGCGATGGGATCATGGCATTCATCAGAGTGATGGATTGCTTCAGAGGATGATCGAAAAGGTCGTATCATTGAATGGTGTGTGTCATTATAGGGGTGTTATGAGAAGAGTTACATAGCCTTGTTGAGATAGATTTTCCCTCATGATACCCCATATTGAGTCGATCCGCAGGTTGGAAAACCTTGATTTCACTGAAATGCTTTGGAAAGATATGATCTAGGATAGTGAGTTCAGTCCTTTAAGGGATTTTAGATTGGGATTCCATAAGAGGAGAGCATAGCCTAAGTATGGAAGCCAAACGATTATGATCAGGTGGGGGCATGATGGTTTCTCTCGGGGATTATCTTGGAAACCTGGAACTATGGTGTTTGATAACTCGACAGACAGTATAGATGAGATGGCTAGTATTCACCTTCCGGAATTTAATCTTGGAATTCATAGGATTGGTTGCTTGGAGGAGTGGTATTCCAGGGAGTAAACCGAGTTTACGCAACTTTTGCTTGCTTGCCTTATCATGGGCAGTCAGATAGATTCTCATGTTAACACTATTATATCACAAACTATAATTTGGGCAAATCTCAACCTAATCCATAAGATGGAGATAATGGTGGGAGAGTTTACCCACTATCACCTCATATAAACCCTCCCCTCGTTTTAGTGAAGGAAGAATCCAACACAAGGGGGGAGTCTTGGGTGACCTTAGGGGGAAATGAGATGAAAAGCGAGATGATAGAAGTGATGCCCCTATAGGTCAAGATACCAAGTGGAAGATAACTTGGAAAATAGTCTCAGAAGTGGTTAATAGTTTCCAAGTAAATTGAGTACCTGTAGAAGTTGATTGTACCTACCCAATACACAAGAAAAGATGAGTATACAAGCTTAAAGTTAAGTTGATTGTTGGTTGTGGAGCCTGATTATCTTCCTGATTCAGAAGTCTTTTGTTTTCAGCCGTGTTTATACCCCATGAAGTATTTACACCCCATAAGTATGTACACTCTTCCACATGGGGGAGTGCAGAGGGGGTTTACCCCCTTTGCGGGGTTCGGGGGGGGGGGCTATCCCCTCGGCTAGGGGGTCCGGGAGCAAGCGGGCCCCTGACAGGGGTTCGGGGGTGAAGCTCCCGAAGGAAAAATTGCCTTGTAAAAATATATTGTAATTTCATTGTAAATCTGGACCGTTCATTATAAGGTCGCAGATCTAACTGTAGAAGTTATGTTAGGGTTTTTTTTTCCTTAGAAGGCAACCCTCTCTTATGAGGGAAATGTATTGTGGATATGCATTATAGCGAATATTGTATTATGAGATAGGAGATTGTGAGAGAACGAAGAGGAAGTTACATCGGGTTTGTTGTAGGTTGTATCCCTTCATTTGTTGGATAATAATAAAGGAAGGACCTGGCAATTTCTCTGTTGGACGTAGCCCACACTGGGTGAACCACGTATATCTATGTCTCTATTGTATTGTGTATCTTCTGTGTTTTATTTCCGCATTTGTTTAATTTTATTGCTCCGCGATCCTGTTTTTATAACATGGACAAGCAAGTTAATCTTGTTGTCACTATTTGCAGCAGTCAACAAAGATATATATCAACAAGTAAATGATTGTTAAAGCTGCTAACAAGATGCTAAAAGTCAAGTAAATGATGCAAGTGATAAGCTAGCAATCACTAGAACAACTCAAGTATGAAAGCATAATACTTTAACAACAAACTAAGGTTGTCATAAACAAGTAATGCAAATATATTTTATCAGCCTTGTGGCTGTAGTAAACTATTTCTACAATAGAAAATTTCAACCCACAAAACAAGCAAGTAAGCCACCCAAAAAGTGCGCTGAGGCTAGTAGATTATAGGGGCAATTTATTAGCAACTTTTGATGGTTGAAAAGTGAGTTATAATTAAAATAGAAAGAGATTTTTGGCAGCCCTAATGGATATATCTTTTATTAAGTTATATCTCTAAGAAGACCAAGCAAAACAAGACGCCCTATAGGCTTTAGCAACCTCAATGCATCAAGAAAAGATTCCAACTTGCACAATATCAATATCTTTCTAAATCACGTTTACCAATGCAAACAATTTATTTCTCCAATGCAAACCTCATATTAGTGCCTTTTAAAATTTGGGTGAATATAGTCTTGAAAGCATGAGTTAGATCAATAAAATCCCTAGGAGTGTAAACCCTCTTACTCCCTAGGGCATGCAAATCAAACTAAGGCAAATATAGGAGGGTGTACACCTGTGTACTCCTCCTAGATTAGGTTGCAATAAATGACTTATAAACTAGCAAATGAAATGAAACTTAATGGAGGGTGTATGAACTTATACTCCTCCTAGGGTTTTAACCAACAATAATCATGAAACAAGCCAGAAGAACTAACAAATTGCATATTTTCCTTACCAATTCCAAGGGAGATGCAAGATCAAATCCTACTTCACCAATAAATGACCATTCATAAGTAAGAGAAAAAGTCTCCAAGAGGTGTACACCACCTTAGCTCAACAATTCACCAAGATATATCACCAAAAATAATTTGCACAAAAGAGAGATACCAAATTGCCCAAGTAAGGCGCAAATTTCAGCCACAATAGTCTTCTCACAATGGGAGTTATGATAAAATGACAAGAGTTTGATCTCTATTTACACAAATCCTACTAAAAGTGTTTGTCCACTTAATTTTAGGGTGAACCACAAAGTAAGGGGTAAAAAACCCTTACTTTTCCCATTTACATTATAAAATTCAAATTTAACTTTAAAATGCACATAAGAAACCCTAAAGTGACGTCATCCCTCTCCTAGGGTGACATTTTTGCACCTTTTGCAAGTCATTGGAGTAGAATATGAAATTTGTTGGGCCTTCTAGGACCTCCCTCTCATGTTCTATGATTTTTTCCTTTAATCCATGTCTTCTTCCATCAAAATGTGCCAAGTGTCAAGTCAATAAAGAACACCACCACCACAACCCTTGCCGTAGGGTGACATCAAACTCCTCAAATGTGACGTTTTGTCCTCAAGAGCAAATTGTTGGAATAGAAAAGGGTTGGGTTAGGTCCTCCATGGTGTCTCCTCAGGCATCCAAAGTCTAGCATCATTGTTTGGTGCATGGGCCATGGTATCCAACTTGTGGGCTTCAAGCCCCAAGGAAGCCCAAGCTAGGCGTGTTCTTCCAAATATGTCCACCAACTAGGTCCTACAAAGACAATGAATATGCCCTCCAAGGATATCAAGTCATATACATCATGATAAGTACATCAAGTCAATAAAATATCCATCTAATCATGTACATCCAAACCACCTCATCAAAATAAATAAGTGTTCAAATACCCTATGCAATTTTCCAAGTTTAGCTATGGGAGGGTTGACAAGGAAACCTATTGGGTGAATCATACCTCAAGTTTAGGAGTGTTTCCCAAGTGGGCCCCTCTCTAATAATTGTGGATAAAGTGACATGGATGGATACGTGACTCTTGGGCATGGGGTTCATGACATACAAGGGATCATAGTATCTCATTTATGGGTTCCTTTGTAGAGGGTGTGTCACACCTTCGTTTTCAATGCAATCTTTTTCCAAGCCCATTTATTTCCTTTTGTTCTTTTAAGATTCCTCCAAGTTGAAGTCAAGGTGGGGATTCTACCTAAGCATTAAAAATAGTTCCCACCTTGAATCTACCTTGGTCACATCATGCTTCCCCATATTGAGGACAATGTGTGGGGCTTCATCCTAAGCATGAAAAACATGGCCCACACATGCTCCACTTTGGTAGGCATTTTGTATTAATTATATTTTTTACGTGTCCCATCAGTTTCTTATGAGATACATTTCATTGTCCTTGGGATCCATGGGTGAGCATCTAGAAGGTTCGTGATTGGATTTTATATTTTTCTATCTACAAGCCCCTAGGTCTTTACCCCCTTCTTCCGATGAAATGAGGGACAATCCCTTCTTGGGTTAGTACACCTAAAAATCCTAAAAGGTAAGAAGATGAGAGGATGAAGTGTGGAAAGTGACAAGTGTGGTCGGGAATGGCACAATAACTCGTCAAGAGGACCTCCTAGTAGAAAACCTATCCCTGAGGGTGACCCACTTACTAGGGTGCAATGTCAACCACCAAGGTGAAACAAGACAAAGAGCATAATTTCCAAGTAGACATTACATAATCAAAAGCAGTTTAAAATGCAACAAACTCAAATGCCTCAAATATTGAAATGACACTCACTGTAATACATGGCTTGTACCTCATGGAGAAAGACCCAATGCCTTTTAGAAGCAAGTTGATGTGGTGGATAACTTCATGATGAACCTGGAACTGTGGTGGTGAGGTGGGTCTCTATCTGTGTAAGTGGACATTGTTGGTCAAGTTGTCTCTTGATACTCCATGTATACAACCTGAGGGCCTCAAGACATCATCTTCTTAGTTATCCCTAGGAACTAGGGATAACACACACCTTGTAGATCAGTGCTATGAGTAGAAGGTGTTTCGCGACATACATGCCAGTTTGGGACACTGGTGACTTTATTACTTACAGGTAGGTCCGAGAGAGGTTCGCATGGATGAAAATTATGAAGGAGTGTATGACTTGTCAACAATATAGGTTGGGGAACACTCGTTTAGAAGGGTTGATGCAATCCTTTCCCATTTATGATCAAGAGTGGGAGAATATGTTGATCAATCACATCATAGGTTTACTAAGGGTACATGGAGCATATAGTATGTCATCAAAGTTCACACACTTTCTAGTGATGTCTTTGGAGTGTGGGGAAACACATGTGATAGAGCCATCGAGTGGGGAGATCCTTAGAGTCCACAAGCAACTCAGGGTCATTGCTAGTGATCGAGACAAAATTCCTTTTTCGATATTTGAGATCAAGCATGGAAGTGGATCTGCAGGCCGTGACTTCACATGGATGATTGTGTGGGATACTATTCATGGTAGTAGGTTCATCCCTCGCAGGTATTTCAACTTGGAGTTATGGGAGAGGAGAATCTAGGTTGGGCATGATGGTCGGACGGTTATGATCAGGGTGGCACAACGAAAACATGGTGGTTCCTTTATGATATTAGCTTGGGACCCCAAGATTTCAGTACTAGAGAGCTCAATAGTTGACACCAAGATAAGAGCCAATTTTTTCTTCCACGAGATTGGTTACCTAGTAGATAAATTCTTTGAGGGGTTGATCGAGTTGTTATGGGACCGATTTTCTCTACTAAGCGACAGTTTTCAGGAGGCCTCTTATATCCATACCCTGCCAAATCAGATATTGAGTGGAGAATACTTCACATCTTCCGGGGTGGTTTGGGATCCTGGTATCACTTTCAGTTTTGGTTTGGCCTACTCGATGGTGTTAGCACTAAGAGTCACCCTCAAACTGTTAGAGGCTAAGCCCAATACCCATCAAAATGTAAATGGATTAAAATGGTTTGAGTAGGTGGATCAACAAGACTTTAAATACGTCCCTAAGGTGTAGGACAGTCGGTGACGGAGTGTGTTGTTAATCCACTCCGTGTTGAAAAGTCACCAGTTCAAAACCTGCGGGGAAAAAAAAATCCAACCATGTTAAGGGTTGGTGTGGCTTAGGCCGAGTGCTATCCATGAGTGATTTTGACAACTTAGATACCCCTGAGTCGTGGTTTCTCAAGCCAAAGGTTAATCCTGCTGCCAAGAAGGTCCGGACAAATTAACAAAAAAAAAAAAACAAGACTTTAAAGAAAGGAAAAGACAAAAGATATCACTGCAGATCAGTGATGGACCAATGGGCTATGGAGTCATAAACAGTCTGCTCATTGAAGGCATTTAAGCTCCCTATCAGAAAAAATATTTGCATAATGATGAAGAGAAGAACAAGAGAATAACATAAAGATGAATATTTGCTAAGCATAGATCCTCTCTACAGAGAGAATTTAGATGTGTCTAAACAATAAACAATGATAAATAGGCGAGCTTACAACAGATCTTCTGCCGCATCAAGAATCTATCAATCAAAGGAAAATTTTAATCCTTAAAATCAATAATACGTTCAAACAAGATGAAGAACAGAACATAGAACATAGAAGAAAAATTTGATGAAACAACTCATATGAATCTTCAATAACATACAATTTACAATTGCATGCCCCTCTGGCTTACAAACTAAAATATATAGTCATAAACATTTCTCAAAACTTCCTCCGGTCTTGGGCCGAACCCCCCCCTCTTCCTCTTTTATTACGTCATTTGTCAGATGTATTTATAATCAAAACAGTAGACATGTCTTGCTGCTTGGGCACCTCTTTTCCAGTGTCGTGTGTCTTCTCTTGTCTATCATGTTCCTTCTGTCAAAAGGAAACTCTGATCAGTATGGGCCTGTAGGAAAAACTTCCCTTTGTGGTACTTCGGGCTGAAAATTTTCTGTCTCCTCGGCCAGACCCTCCATGCTTTCATTTAAGTGGGTAGTCGATTGTTCAACCATCGGTCCTTCTTTCATTAACTGATTTCTCCTTGGGATCAGGACGAGGCCTAACGCCTAGTTTGTTGCCACGCGTTGCTCTCGTATTGGACCCTATATAAGCACATGATTGCAGAAGTTGCCAAGGGTAGTTTGGATCCACACCGCTCTGACCCCCACAATCCACAACCATCTACCACGTACCTCTTTAGCTATATTGTGGTTTCGATTGCGAGATCGCTCTAATATTTTAGGGTTTGATCACTTTCTGTCCCCGCAATGAAGTGTGGTCATCGATCTTATCGCACCCCGCGATCTAGGAACGTTATGCTTTTTCCGCCACGTGCTTCTCTCGGATGGACCCTACATCAACACATGATTACGAAAGTTGTCAAGGGCGGTTTGGGTCCACACCACTTCGACCCCCGCAATTCACCACCAACTGCCATGTACCTCTTCCGCTATACCATGGTTTCGACTACAGGACCACTCTAGAATTTTAATGTTCAAGCATGTTTCGTCCCCACAATGAACTGTGGTCATCGATCTGCTGCAATTTGCAATCCAAGTAACCCTGCTATTTTAGCGCCCCTGCTAAAATTTATCCGTTTGCCAACTCTAGAATCCTTTTAACCATGCTTAGAGCTGGAGCGAATTTTGGCATTTGGGAGCTTTGAATGTTGAGCAAGAATTTCTCCTGGAGGACGATCTCTCGAATATGATGTGGTGGCTTGAAGTCATTGTGTTGTCACAACTATTGATGGATGAGCGCCATGTGTCTTTGACACTTCGGTACTTCGGGCTTCGAGAGTTCTATATTGTGAAGCATGAAAAAATCCCATAGTGGTACGGGTTCAGAGTGATGTGGGAGCCTGAAATGAATGTTATGCGTCTTAGGCGGATAAGTGCCATGTGTTGAATTGAAAAAACACACGTGGAGTGGTAGGGCCTGAAGCGACATGTCAACTGACGTCACTTCGAGACTTCGGCTCTTCAGGACTTCAGGATGTTTGGATGGAAAACTCCTGAAGTAACTTTCTCTTGGTTGACGTGGCAGGCTCTTGTTACTTAGGGACTTCTGGCTTCAGAGCTTTTGAATGCAGGCATGGATATTTCCCAAAGTGACTTTCTCCTAGTTGACATGACAATATCTCATTACTTCGAGACTTCAAGCTTTGGGAGCTTTTGAACGTGGGCATGAATATCTCCCGAAGTGACTTTCTCCGAGTTGACGTGGCAGTCTCTCGTTACTTCGGGACTTTGGGAGATTTTGAATGTGGGTATGAATATCTCCCGAAGTGACTTTCTCCCGGTTGACGTGGTAGCCTCTCATTACTTCGACGCTTCAGGAATTCGACACTTTTGTCTAGACGTTAATCCTTACACGACTTTGAAACTCTGAAAGCATGAGAATCGTTAATCTGAACTACACATGGGATCTCCGTCGTTGAAAATGAACCCGCCTGTTTGCTTGTATTTCAAGCCCGAAATGGACTACTTTGAATGTAGAATTTGCTCATAGTTTTCCCCTGTGCATATAACATACTTGAACGGCCTGAATTTATCAACCAGAAGAGGAAAAACTTATAGGAATGTATGCAGAAAAGAGAGAGACTTGGCATAGGTGTAGACCTAGGTTTTATCAATAACTACATATGACCCATGACAACTTTATGTGCTAACATTTGGCTCCACATGGGATGGCATGCTCCCTGTGAGCTACCAAGAACAAGCAACTTCAGTCTCTTATCCTAGGGCTATGGGGTCACTTATTCAAATCCTAAAAGCAAACTGAAAACTGAAAATCTTGCACATGTGCTTATTTATATACAATACCCTACTCTAATTGACCTTTACAATGCTCAGGTGAAGGCAAACTTCCACCATAGCCACTCAAACTGTTTGGTAACACAATTCTTCTTTTTACTGCAAATGATCCACAAAAGGTAAGGGAAGTATGACAACAGAATTAAAACATGTTTTGGAACGCTGACAATACCTCCAAATGATGATAAGATGATTAATTTTGCAGGTTCCAATGCTTCTGGAAAGTTCAACTCCATATATAACCCCACAGGGTCATAAAATTTATAATAAGGCATGCTAAACTCGTAAAACGTTACCTCCTTTATTTCATAATTTCTCACCTATTGTTTGATGTTCTCAACATGTACAGGTGGATAAATGATTGATGAAGGCTTGCTAATCCCAAGTGATACCTTCTCATTTATAAGTGTTGGACATGAGATAAGTTGCAGATTTATCTCTTCCTTTTCTCCTCCATGGCTCTTCCAAGGATTAGATTCATAACTATCATATACAGGAACCATGCTTTGAGGTTCCAAAGAAGCTATGAAAAAACTCTGCTCTTCATCATCTCCGCTGGGATATTCATCAAAAATTGGTTGTTTTTGGTCAGTATTTGAAACAACTTCTTCATCATAAGCAGGGATACCAAAAAAATCTGTTTCAAGAACATAAATATCCTCTGCATTTTCTTCATAAGAGCAACGAACAAAATTTGCCTTCAATTATGAAAATCTAGGAAAAAACAGAGAGGAATCTTCCCTAGTTTTTTTTAACTAGCTTATCATTTATCTCAGCTTCATAGTAAGGAGAAATGTCTACTAATGTATACACTTGCTCTTCAACATCAGAATATTCAAAAGAGACATGTTGATCTTCATAAACATTTAAAACAACAGATACATCTGATATGATGCCAGATGTTTCTATGTTATTTCTATCATAATGAATATCATTCAACACCTCTTGATCTTCATGGCAAATGCTTTCTTCCACAATAAATGCTTCATCACAAATATGGTTTTCGTGACTAGCATAATCTTTATGAAACAAAGAAAACTCATCACAACAATTTTCATAAAGATACTCAGCTGAAAAATGCTCTTTACAAAACAAATTGAAAGCTGCTTGAAAACCTGTCAAAGAGTTGATGCTTTCAATGGGAAGAGATTGACACCAATCACGAGAAATCCCCTCAAATGAATACATGAAAATATTATCTCCTCCTTTTCTCCTCCATGGCTCTTCCAAGGATCATATTCATAACTATCATATACAGGAACCATGCTTCGAGGTTCCAAAGAAGCTATGAAAAAACTCTGCTCTTCGTCATCTTCGCTGGGATATTCATCAAAAATTGGTTGTTTTTGGTGAGTATTTGAAACAACTTCTTCAACATAAGGAGGGCTACCAAAAACATCTGTTTCAAGAACATAAATATCCTCTGCATTTTCTTCATAAGAGCAACGAACAAAATTTGCCTTCAATTATGAAAAGCTAGGAAAAAATAGAGAGGAATCTTCCCTAGTCTTTTTAACTAGCTTATCATTTATCTCAGCTTCATAGTCAGGAGAAATGTCTACTAATGTATACACTTTCTCTTCGACATCAGAATATTCAAAAGATACATGTTGATCTTCAAAAACATTTAAAACAATAGATACATCTGATATGATGCCAGATGTTTCTATGTTATTTCTATCATAATGAATATCATTCAACACCTCTTGATCTTCATGGCAAATGCTTTCTTCCACAATAAATGCTTCATCACAAATATGGTTTTCGTGACTAGCAAAATCTTTATGAAACAAAGAAAACTCATCACAATAGTTTTCATAAAGATACTCAGCTGAAAAATGCTCTTTACAAAACGAATTGAAAGTTGCATGAAAACCTGTCAAAGAGTTGATGCTTGCAATGGGAAGAGATTGGCACCAATCACGAGCAATCCCCTCTAATGAATACATGAAAAGATTAATTTGAACATCTTCATGCACGATATGAAGTTGATGAATAAAATCATGAAAATCCAACAAATGTTCAGCCGGTACCTCCAACTCTTCTCCTCGAAATTTAGGAAGGCTACTTTCCCATTCATCTTTACTAGGCTTTGGATTAGGAAAACTAACTATCTTTGAAAAATCACAGAAAGCATACCTCTGAGCTAAAATCTTGTCCATTTCAAACCAATGGAGTCACCAATAGATTTCTGAATAATGGAGTCGCCATGGTGAAAGATGAGCAATCAGAACAATGTGTCCAACTTTAGTTCACCATCTAAAACCGGATCCCTTCATTGTCGTTCTCCCAGGGAAGATATCTTCACTTTCGTCCCCATCAACGGTGCCATTAATGTTAGCACTAAGAGTCACCCTTAGACTACTAGAGGATAAGCCCAGTACCCATCAAAATGTAAATGGATTAAAATAGTTTGAGTAGGTGGATCAATAAGACTTTAAAGAAAGGAAAACACAATAGATATCACTACAGATCAAAGTTGGACCATTGGGCTATGGATTCATAAACAATCTGCTCATTGAAGGCATTTAAGCTCCCTATCAGACAAAATATGTGCATAATGATGAAGAGAAGAATAAGAGAATATCATAAAGACAAATATTCGCTAAGTAGAGATCCTCTCCGTCGAGATAATTTAGATGTGTCTGAAAAGTAAACAATGATAAATAGGCAAGCTTACATCAGATCCTCTGCCACATCAAGAATCTATCAATCAAAGCCAAATTTTAATCCTTAAAATCAACAATACGTTCAAACAGGATGAAGAATAGAAAAGAGAACATAGAAGACAAATATGATGAAATAGCTCATATGAATCTTCAATAACATACAATTTACAATCACATGCCCCTGCGGCTTACAAACTGAATTATACAGTCATAAACATTTCTCAAAACTTCCTCCGGTCTTGGGCCGAACCCCCCCTCTTCCTCCTTTACTATGTCATTTTTCATATGTATTTATAATCAAAACAATAGACATGTCTTGTTGCTTGGGAGCCTCTTTTCCAGTTCCATGTGTCTTCTCTTGTCTGTCATGTTCCTTCTCTCAGAAGGAAACATTGATTAGTATGAGCCTGTAGGAAAAACTGCCCTCTGTGGTACTTTGGGCTGACATATTTTTGTCTCCTCGACCATACCCTCCATGCTTCCATTTCAGGGGGTAGTCAATTGTTCAACCACCTATCCTTCTTTCAATAATTGATTTCTCCTTGGGATCAGGACGAGGCCTAACGCCTAGTTTGTTACCACGCGCTGCTCTCGGATTGGACCCTATATAAGAACATGATTGCGGAAGTTTCCAAGGGCAGTTTTGATCCACACCACTCCAACCCCTGCAATCCACCACCATCTGCCACATACCTCTTTAGCTATACAATGGTTTCGATTGTGGGACCTCTCTAGAATTTTAATGTTCGAGCATGTTTCGTCCCTGCAATGAACTGTGGTCATCGATCTGCTGCAATCTACGATTTGGGTAACCCTGCTATTTTAGCGTCCCTGATAAAATTTATCTATCTGCCAACTCCATAATCCTTTTAACCATGTTTAGAGATGGAGCAAATTTTAGCACTTGGGAGCTTTGAATGCTGAGCAAGAATTTCTCCTGGAGAACGATCTCCCAAATCTAACATGGTGGCCTTACGTCACTGTTTTGTCACAACTATTAATGGATGAGAGTCATGTGTCTTCCGAACTTCGACACTTCGGGCTTCGTGAGTTTTGGATTTTGAAGCATGAAAAAATCCTGGAGTGGTACGAGCCTGGAGTGACGTGATAGCCTTAAATGAATGTTATGCATCCTCGGTGGATAAGTGCCATGTGTTGAATTGAAAAAGCACACGTGGAGTGGTAGGGCCTGAAGCGACATCTCAGCCTGATGTCATTTCGTGACTTTGGCTCTTCGAGACTTCGAGATGTTTGGATGGAAAACTCTCGAAGTAAATTTCTCCCGATTGATGTGGCAGCCTCTCGTTACTTCGGGACTTCGGGATTTGGAGCTTTTGAACTCGGGCATGAATATCTCTCGAAGTGACTTTCTCCCGATTGACGTGGAAGTCTCTTGTTACTTTGGGACTTCGAGCTTCAGGAGCTTTTGAACGCGGACATGAATATTTCCCGAAGTGACTTTCTCCCGGTTTACGTGGTAGTATCTCGTTACTTCGAGACTTCGGGCTTCGGGAGCTTTTGAACGTGGGCATGAATATCTTCTGAAGTGACTTTCTCCCGGTTGACGTGGAAGCCTCTCGTTACTTCGACACTTCTGTGTAGTTGTTAATCCTTGCACGACTTTGAAACTCTGAATGCATGAGAGTCGTTAATATGAACTGCACATGGGATCTCCACCGTTGAAAATGAACCCGCCTGTTTGCTTGTATTTCAAGCCCGAAATGGACTGCTCTAAATGCTGCATTTTCTCATAGTTTTTCCCTGCGCATACGACATACTTGACTGGCCTGAATTTATCAACCAGAAGAGAAAAAACTTATAGGAAGGTATGCAGAAAAGAGAGAGACTCGGCAGAGGTGCAGACCTAGGTTTTATCAATAACTTCATATGACCCATGGCAACTTTATGTGCTAACAGATGGATAAATAGGTTGGGATGGCATTGCTTGAGGACAAGCAATATTTGGAAGGGAAGATTGTAGTGTCCCCATTCTTGGATCCCTCTGCTCCGCATTCAGAAGCGACCTTGTGATTTTATGTCAGCCTGACTAGAGGATTAAAGTAAGGTTAACAATGAGCTTGGTAAATTTGGAGGAGTTATATGGGTCCCAGGCTAGTCCATTCACCATATTTTATCATCAGGATCGTTTCTACATAGTCCGTTCTTGGTTCCATGGCGTTTCGACGATTTTCGTAATTTTGGTTATTATTGGGCATAATTTAATTAAATACACTAAATGTGTTATTGGGACTATATTATCTGAAGGGATATGTGAGTGTAATAGCTCGTTGGAACTGAGATGGAAAGATCTAAAGGTTAGAATGATGAGAAAGGGATTTCTGACATCCGAGAATGTCTTAGAATCCAATTAACCACTTTTTGGTATTAAAGGGGGGAATTAAAAGGGTTATAAAGTGAATTTAATCTTCATGTGGAGTTGGTCAAAGAGAGGAAAGATCTAGAAGGGGCTCAGAGAGATATAAAGGAAGGGTAACACTTCACCTTTTCTCATTATGATTTGATCTCTCATTTTGGAGTGATATTGGATCCATTGTTTCATTAGGGTTTAGCAAAACCCTTCCACCATTGCAGTTTAGTTTTGGTGGTGCAATATCCACCCTAGATAGACAAGGAGGACGATCCATCCAGGATCTCCAATCGGGCTTCATTTTTGGTTTGGTATCTGTTTGGAGGTACATATCCATGGGGTTTTTTGGTGGTGACCGTGACATCATTGAAGCTGTCAGGAGGTTCGGGAGTTTCAAAGGGACAGATCCATTTTTTTGCAGAGTTGTTGTGGAATCATCGCGTGACGAGTACATGAGGTTCTGAGAGGCTTTTCTCATTGTCCATCCTTGTCCCATGAGGCACCACTGATTATCCAACATCGTCCCGCAAACACCTTTGAAAACTAAAGTTGCAGAGACACTTGGGTGCAGCAGCTAGATCACTGCAATTAGTATCGAAATAGCTCAACATAATCTCCAGCGAGGGCTTGAGACTTGGAGAACCCTCACAGAGGTTTGGTATCATCTTAAAGAGGGTTTGGAGATTTGGAATTAGTCTTTCTGCATATTGGAGGAGGAACCATCTTCTAGAGGATATCAGGGCACTGCATTGGGTTTTGGCTTCAATTTTTCTATTTGTTGATTTGTCACAGCTACTACAACATCCCTAGACATTGTATTGTGTGATCAAAATTCCATTATTAATAAAGTGCCATATTATCTTTTCTATTTTTTTTATGTATTTAGATTGAATGCAACATGTTTGTCAAAATGTGTATCTATGTGTTATGAGAAAAATGTTTGTAGAAAGTCCTTAATCAACTTAACAACATATGTGTTTGGAGAAGAACATAACCAAAACTACATGTTGGACAACAAACCATTATTTTCCTAGCATATCCCCATTGGGGAAATTACACTTGGGTAAATATCGTAAAAAACATATGTGATGGCTCATGGTTTTCCAAACTATGGCCTTTTAAATATAATGAATAGAGTATCAGTTGTTATATAATGAATGGAGCATGAAAGTGGAAAAACACGAACCATATATCTATCAAGTCACTTGTTCAAGAAAATTGGGAGGAGTTTTTACAATGGTGATGTCAACAACGTATATCAAATTCATGATAATTGGCATAACAACTCAAGTCAACATTATTTCAATAGAGGCAAATAATATCAAGTATGAGAAGACTAACAGTGAGTTGAGATGTAGTCTTTGCATAATTATAACCGAGGTTTTACACCTTTAAAATAAATCAAAATTGAATCCAGGTCACATTTCTTTATAAAAGGATGGTCATCATTATGGATTTAACCCATGATTCCTTTACAATTGTTATCAACTCAATTTGGCAGGAGAACCCTCCCAGAATGTGAGAGTAGACATGGAAAGTGATAAAATGTAAGGATGACAATAACAAAAATAAATCCAATGCAATTCTTGACAATATAAACTATATCAACCAACCATAAATCCTTTTAACCAATTGTTCCAACAATCATTCTACTATTTCACCATAGCATTTTTTTCACATAGATGGAAGATAGGGGAAAGAATATTTTGATACTTGCAACTAGCTAACAAAGCCATGCTAATTCATTTAACAACAAATATGCAACATAAATTCCTTTCAATTATGCGTGGGTACATACCTTATCAAGAAGAAACCAATATTTATATGATTCCAAGTCTAGGCGGTTGCACAAGCTTCACAATTGCAACAACGAACATTTTATCTTCTGGAACAAAACACATCACTATGCTACTCTATCCATAGTCCAAAACCAAATGAGGAATGACGACAACCCTAACAAACTCCAAGGTGATAAGGCGCGGGTTTGGTGGCATAAATGCCCCAATCATTTCCAATTTAATGCATGGCCAACTCACAATGCAAATATGACGATATCCCATATAGTTTAAACCTTCATATGATATGCACCTTATGAAACTTATCTCTTCACGTTAAATCAACAATTCATATCATAGTGTGTGCTTTCTACAATGTGAGTATTATTTATACATGGGATACCACCAAATGTATGTTAGACCGAATTCATTGTGAGGAAAAACCTTCACTTGTAACCAAACCATATTTCATGTGAGTGTTGAAAGCATATTAACATTATAACATCCATGTTTTATATGTTATATTAAATTCATAATTATAATGTCAAGAAAACAAGAATACTTATATGTTCAACACAAGGTAAGATTCTATGCAACCTTTCGAAAATGTTCATGCCACACAAATATTTTTACACATGTGCCACCATGAATACTTTCAGGAAATGCAACATGTCAAGTCGAAGCATATGACTATATATACTTGCTATATCAAACAAACAAAATGTTTTGTATACTATACTTTAAAAACATGATCCAAATCATCCTTCAGTTCCATTGAGTGTGGTGAGGATATAGCCATATAGAAAAGATAATAAAGAACCATAACATCATATGGATCAAGCCAAAATTGATGATCATGTAATAATTATCTTCTTTAATGCCATGCATCAAGGAGATATTCCAAACTAAATCCAAGATATGTTATAACAATGCCTTGTCATAATACTGAGAAGGAGAATTCCATATAAGGACCATATAGTTTAAGTGCTTTTTCCTAGAGGACCCCACCTACTATAGTTTAAAAAAATATTTATTAGACATAAGTTTCGCAACACTTTTCAAGATCTGAAATAGGTGGACGAAATCTAAGTCAACAACAACTAAAAGGTGCAGAGATAACTCATATTGCTTGGAAGGTATTCTAGTCCTTTGACATACATTGCATGATTTGGCATAATCTTTAACATCCTTAAAGACAATGGGCCACCACAACCTGACCTATAATACCTTCTAGGCTATCGCTCTGCCCTGTAGTGGCCTCCCGCAAACTCACGATGACACTCCCACATTATTCTTGAGTGTCCATGATCTATGATGCAACCCCTAATTATACCATCAATTCCCAGTTTGTATAACTATCTAACGATCAACTCGGCCTATAGCCCTAACGACTAGTTGATTCTTCTATACCATTGCATATTCTAGAGGTCCAAGTTCCATTGTATGGAAGATGGTAATATCCTCAAAGTAATTTGGAAAGACTTCCACCTTGAACAAGTTCGAGTTTGACAACTAATCATCTAATGACCCTCTAGATTCCCTTGTCTCGATTCATGACAAGTGATTTGGGCAGCATTGTTCTTCCCAGGTTTCACAATCACTTCAAAATTGAATTCATGGAACAACATAAGCTACCTATAGATGTAACTCTCCAAAAATAGTTTATTTACCAAGTATTTACACACTGAATGATCTGTGAAAATGATCTATAAACTCCCATGGATATTCCACTAAAACAGTTTGTCACTACAAATCTTAAAAAATTATGAAATCTTAGATTTATGCGGTTTATTTCCTTAGATCCCAAATTTATTATCTCTATATTATGGCTTGAATTTAAGAAATAACTAAAATGTAAAAATGAAATAACATGCATGAATACACACCATCCACACAAATGAACACAAGATTTGACTTGGGAAACCCAATAAGGGAGAAAACCTAGCTAGAAGGTGAGGCCTATGCTTTGCTCTCTTTGCTTCAGTCATAAAATGAACATACAAAGGAATGTGAACACACTGTAGAGTTACTTTTCAGCAATGTGTCCTAAATAGTTGCTACAACATCCCCATGCGTGTCTGTCATTCTCACAAAATACCACTCTTAGATGTTTTGCGTAGCTATGGAACAAGATACAATGAAAAAGAATGGAACCCTTTCTCCTCCTAATGGCCCAATATTTAGCATAGCCCTATATCCATCTAGTAGGGTTTTGACTTCCTCAACCCTCAATTGTGATAAGGTTTTGGACCTTCTAGAATATTCTTGAAATTGCACACATGACTAGCCCTATATGTATGAGTAACATGGTCTAATGTGGCATCCTCTCATACCATGGTGGTCAACACGGTTGGTCAATTTGCGGAAGGAGTAAATTTTGCATACAAGCTCTGATTTATGTGATTGTTGCTCCATCGGAAAGCTCTTTGAGTGTATATCAACATCAAGGGGTCTAGGCTAAAGATGTTAAAGTTTTGACCCTAAAAAAATGTCGTTTGATGCCTCACAATGGCTCTGAAAGGTTTCAAACCCCAATTTTCCAAACTCGGACTTGTCGTTAAAATGACCCTACAAGTTGATTACTTCAATTTTTTCCACTCTGAAAGCATCAAGATATATGACAAATAATATAATGATCCAATTTGGATTAGAAAAACTTAAAATTTCTACTAAGCAGACAGTGCCTAAACTTCTAAGGAAGTAGACCATGGCTTGTCCTTATGTCTCGGTAGTTGTGTAGTTGCACTCTCCTTTACATAGTTTTCCACTGAGAAAGTAGATGGGGTGGAGAAATACCTGAGGCATCTACATCTGCATGAAATTCTAGAACCCAAATTGGAAAAACGAGGATTGGGACTCTTACCAATTTTTCCTTGAGGATGTCCAAAGAAGATTGACATTCTTTATTCCATGTAAATTCCTCTTATTTCTTCAACAAATTTTTATTGGCATGTTTGTTGTGACATACCTCCAAATGAGCCTTCTGTAGTATATAGTGTGTCTAAGGGCTGACTGCAATATATGGACATTACTTGGGGCCTCCAGGTGGACAATAGTTGCAATTTTAGATGGATCCCCTAGAACACCGTCCTTATAGACAACATGACCTAACCATGTGCCAAAAGGCATGCAAAAGATGTATTTTTTCAAATTTAAAGATAATTGTAGTTGGTGACATTTCTTGAGCATGAGATGCAACACCACAACATACTCTTTATATAGTTTTTAAATAGTCTGATTGTCCAAATATACTTCTATAATTTTCTTTATGGATGTACTCGCAGGATGTTACTACAATGATCCTGAAAAATATTGTCAAGCCATTCTTCAGCCCAAAAGGCATGACATTATATGCACAGTAACACTATTCTATGATGAATGTTGTCTTCCTTTTTATCTTCTTTTTCTATTTGAACCTTATGGTACCCTGAGAATCCATCAATAACGAATAGATTTCTTTTTCAACTACATGATCAAGTACTTTGTCGCTAAAGGGGGTAGGAAAGGGGTCATGAATACAAGTTTCATTCAAATCCCATAATCCATGCAAACTCTAATACCACCATCCCCCGACTTATTATCTTGGATCATTATCAAAATAATCGAGTTTGACTCCTCCATGAGGAATATTAACCTGGTTGTAAGCATTTTATCGATCTATGATTTTACCTTTATTCTAGGATTTAATTGGTATGGCCTTCTTTTGATTAGTTTGGCATCTTTTTTCACTTTAATCCACATCTCGCCAAGCCCTCCCTTGATTCCCTTCATCTCTGTGAAGTTCTAAAGGAATAGATCCACGTACTACTTGAGTAGGGTTGCAACCTTGTATACAATCTCATTATCTTGGTGATATCCAATGGAAGCCAACCAAGGTTGGTCATTTGTGTCAATATTCCATTGTTTGATCTTCAATGACTCCTCATATATCTTCTTGGTCGGATTACATGTTTTTTTTTTATGGACCTTTATCCCTCTAATTATTTGAATGTTAGATGTTACAACTTTTTTGGATCATATTCTTTCTCCGGTTCTTAATCTACCTTAGCACAATATTGGAAATTCTTTTAGCCATCATTCCAACTTATGATTGGGTCTTGTGGCTGCAATGTATATTGATTACTTTTCAAGAATATTTGTATTGTCCATGTAATTTTTTGTCAAATGTAAATGATATAATAGGTTTAAGAGAAGATGTGACACCAAGAGTCTTACCTAGATATGATAAGGTCAAACATAATCCTTGCTTGAGGGGTTACCACTTGCATGTTAGTCACCAAATTTCTTCATGCAAATACCGTACATTGGGGATGGGTGCCAAGTTGTAGATGAATTTATGAACATGGTATTGTTCCATGTATCCTTCTCTCATTCACTCCTTGATGCAATTATCTGTATGTGAAATTATATCTATCTCCCCCTAGCACACTTTAGTGAAATTGATCGATTCCTATGTCAATCTTAGAATATCAATAACTTGGTACTCGAGTGGTGGGTTGCAATGATGTTGCAACGTAGGTTGGACATCTTCCCAGTTTTTAGGTTGTCCTTATGTGTATCTCAAGATCTAGAGGGAATGGACCTCGATGTTGTATCCAATGCTAGAACCCATAGTTATGCAATAATCATCAAGCTCATGATGTATTCCATATTTATTCCTCTACATTCCCTGTGCCATCAAAGATGGGAGGGTCCCATACTTATGTACCAATCTACCACATTGCAATGATGAGATGAAATCTCATGGTTGTATTCTTTCTAATCATGGAATTCATCTTGGCTATATAAGTCATAGGAGCAAATATTATTCCAGCTCATAGATCCATCAACCATTGGATTAACTAATCATCATGTATCTTGATCATCAGGTTGTATAACTGATCAATCATCGCACCATCCATAACTTCAACCATCAGTTTTATGTACCAAACTCCCTTGACATGATTGATAGGTTGTATTACTCTTTTTCCACCTGCTTCAAAGGATATCTCCCCTTCTTCAAGTCGGTGATAGCTTCATTATCGTTGGCCTACTTAAATCCTATGAGTGCATACTAGGTTTCCTTCTCATATACTATGCCAATGACTTCAAAGTCTACCATCATCTTCAGGATCCTAGAGGTTAATCTAAAAAATCTCAATATGGTTGATCAAATAAATTTTATATTGGTTTTCTAGCTATCGTTGGATGGAAGAGTAAACTATGTGTGGAATTCCCATTATTTCCCATGATTTTTTAGGAGGATGTTCACATTGGACCCGAGATTCAACATGACATCTCAGATCTCATACCCATGGATCTAGACATCCATTTTGAATTCTCTATTGGATATTTTTTTTATCGACCTATCAAACTTGCCTCTTTTGTAATGGGGCATGGATTAGTTCCTCTTATATATCCTTGATAATAGATTGGAATAAGTCTCTAATTACCTATGAAGGTTCTCCTTCCGTTGGGTAACTTGTTTGTAGTTCTTGTACTCTCTTCCTTGGCCACAAACAACTAGTATTATTTTGGGTGGTGACACTGCTACTTGTGCCATTTCTTACTACAATAGGAACATCCTATATTGTTTCCAAATCTTCCCTAAAGTAAGATTTTTATTTGGCCACATCAAATCCAAGATCTGCAGTGGTAACGTTTCTGATGTGGAAAGGTTCCATGTTCTTGTTGTTGACACCCATACAAGCACCTCCCCTAGTTATTAAATTTATCCTTGGGTCCCCAATGTTAATGATATTTCTAGATTTTAGAGTTCACTAGGTTAACTTACGCTATCACGTTCTTGATTCATTTTTTCTAACAAGTCTAAACAATCCTCAATTGCATGATATTTGGTCTTGTAGTGGCCTCACTAGAATCTCATTGGTTACATACATCCCTAGACACATGACCTATATCATTGCGTTTACAACACCTTATAGGGTCCATTCACCTACCATCTCTTCCTCCTCCATAGCCTCCTTCGTATCCTCCTCTATAACCACCACCATATTCTCCCCAACCTCCTCCTTCAACGGGGCCATTATTTTATTCTTCCACTCAGAAGGAACTTCTCTCAAACTTCTTTGCAAGTGATTTTAAGGTACAATAGTTCTCCGCACTATGGGTATTTTCCCTACAAAAATCAAAGAGTAATGTCATCTATGTAGAAGAGTAGTTTTGAAACATTAGGATGAGTTGTGAGGCATGTCCATATACTTTTCATATTTCACAATATTCATTGGCCATATTGTTCAAAAACTTAGAGGGTGGTGGGGTTGCATTAGAATTTTCAACCTCGATCCTTAGTGAGGGTAAATCATTAACAATATGCCCCCTTGTATTTCATACTATGCACCAATGTTTATCTCTCCTCATCTTGGTCGTGTTCAAATATTGATTCATTAATGTTGACAACTGGAAATGGAACTATGTTAGTTTAGGAGTTGAACTCATCGAGGGAATAATCATAACACATGTTTAAATATTCCCAAGATACCCATTCATGGATTTAATATTCAAATCTTGGGCCAATGCTTCTCATTGCATGCGTGGCACTCTGGTTAAGGGAAAGAGACCCTAAAATTATTTGTTCCAAGTTTCATAAATAGGATATGACATTCTATTGACCAGGTCACAAGATCAATGATCATACTCCCAAACACTTTTACTAATGATTTGTTTAATATCCTTCAATTCAAAGCAATTCTACTACTGTGAGTTAGGCATCTAGAACTCGACTATAAAGCATGCCTTTACTTTATCCAAGGTTTTAGAAATACTGTGAGGATCAATTTGCATCAATTTCATGTACTATTGTAGATCCCTCCCACATAATGTGGTTTGGAACTCTACAATTTTAGTGTATGGAAAAATTGTCTTCTTTTCTCTGTGGATGAGCTCATATAGGAACTAGTGTGTTCTTCATCATTTCCACCCTTCCTTGAGAGCTCAGGAAGGTTGTAATGTCGTATTAGCTATCACTCTAGCCTTATTATTGGTATTAAAATTCACAAGAATAAAACCTCACAAGCCTTTTTGATTGGCTAGATTTGTGCCACTACTCAAAAAGTCACAATTTCACTTCTGTCAACACCCATATTCCCCCTTGAACTTGGTTGTCTTCCACTATTATTTTTTGATTTATGATTAAGTGATGATTTCAAATTAAGATCCTAAGAAAAACTAACAATCACTCTAGTTGTCTTACAATGCACAAGGGGTGATGACTTCTTTAGGCTAGCTCCACTCTTTCCAGGTTGTACCATGTCTGTTTCTCTCGTATCTTCTCCTTAAAATAGTTGGAAAATGTCATAAAGCGCTCCATTATCTTGTGGCTTAATGACCATGCCCTCTTTTGTCAATTGATCAAAATTATCTTTGGATGTGACTTCTCGTCACATTGTCTTCAATCCATTAGTTTGAACACATTCACTTCCCTATTATCCTTCCTTATTCCAGTTCTTTAGATTCCATGTATGACTCACCTCCTTCCATTATTCATTTTAGGATTTCTTCTACTACCAATCAATGTATCTTAATCACTAATCGACTTTCTCTTTGCATTTCTACAACCTCTTCAACCCCTTCAATCAAACTTATTTTATCCCCTTCTAATCAATATATTGTCTTACCACTTCAACTTCCTAATGATCTCTTGTATCTTGTTCAACCACCACTTTTTGGTTATTGCATCTCACTTCAAAGCTAAATCCACTCTCTCTCAAGTTGTTGCCTCCTCCATGGTACCTTCTGCCTTTATCCACTCATTCTTTTTGGTTCCATCTCAGGTCGTTGCCAAGCACAAAGGTTTACAGTACCATGACTAGTGGGTTAAAAGACATAAGTCTTCCTCCACCAAAAATATTTTCATCCAAGTCTTGACTTCCTTAATCATCCTTCCTCAAGCTCCTTTCTTGAATTGTTCCTTTTCTCATGAAAAAGATTGGATGAACTCAACTACAAATTCAACAATATAACTTTATATCATGATTTGAACCCAAAAATTAATTTCTCTTGCAAACTCATTATCAAATATTTGGAATGCAACCAATTTCTAAATGTTCCATTAGATCTCCCTCCTCCTTTTCTAGACAAGTCACAAATGCTCCCTCAATCTACTCAATCATCTAAATATTACCATCATAAATTCTACAGAAAATTTCACAGGTATTGTGGTCATCATGCAACAAAGTAGATCAACTACAAGTTGTTATAGTGTCATTTGACACCACATATGCTTATGATGACTCATTGGCATCAATTACATTACTTTCCCTGCTTGCAAGACCCAAATCCCCCTTTTCCTCCCTAAGATTACTTTAAAAACTCCATCTTGTTTGATGCACGTGACTTTCCTTAAATAAAATCACGTACGTACATGCCTTGTTAGTTAGCAACCCACGTACATGTTAATTTGGCTAATAATAATAATAAATCCTAACATTTCAAGCAGAGTTGACATGTTCCTTGGGTTCCTGACATCTTGTATCCCATCAATAACTAATACAACTATCAAAAAGGAGTATAAATTAGAGCCTTGGGGTGGAGAAAAAAAGGAATCAAAGAAATGCAACCACAAGTACCCCTAAAGACCCAAAAAGGGAGAATCCCTAGTGGAGTCACCAATTTTGTTACGGAAAACTAAGTCCTATGGATATGGGTTAGGGCCACAATAAAGTGGTTCCCTAAAAGACTTTTCTCAGACTAAAACTAGGTAATTAATTAGAATTAACTACTTGCAATAACTAACTTTCAAAGGATAGGAAAGAGAACATACCTGGAACCCAACGTTTGAAGTCGATCTCGCTTAAGAACTTTCACTCCAAAATGATTACACAACGATCCTCTAAAACTACTGCAAACAAAGAAGAACGCAACTGCAAATAGGTATTTATCTGCTAACTAACTAGACATGATCATTTCCATTTGCATAATATAATCAGAGCAAGACATAAAATAATCTCATTAAAAGCACGGATCAACAAACAAAAATGGATGAGAATGAGAGATGTTTTATTAATAACATCATAGAAGTTGGTTACAACATGTAATCGTTGTGGCACGGTCCCGAAACTAGGCTCCAAGTTCCTTCACCAAGGCCAAAGATGACAAGCACAACCTCCAAAGCTTTGTGTTCCAACAGGTCCAAGGAAGCAATGGGTTTCTTCCTGACAAGATAGGGGGAACCACAAATCCTGAAAACAAGGGTTTTTAGGGGCATAGGAAAATCTCAGATGTAAGGGGAATAGGGGACTTGCAGGGCTATAAGGAAAATGACAGCATACAGGTGCATTTATTTGATTCCTTTTTTTCTCCACCCCAAGGCTCTAATTTATACTCCTTTTTGACAGTTGGAGTAGTTATGAATGGGGTACAGGAGGCCACGAACTCGAGGAACTTGTCAACTCCGCCCGAAATGTCAGGATTTACTATTTTTTTGAGCCAAATTAACATGTACGTGGGTTGGTAGCTAGCAAGGAGGGTATGTAAGTGAGTTGCTTTAAAGAAAGTCGCGTACATCAAGCAAGATGGGGTTTTTAAAGTATTTTTAGGGAGGAAAAGAGGGATTTGGGTCTTGCAAGCAGGGAAAGTGATGTAACTGAGGCCAATGAGTCATCATAAGCATATGTTGTGTCAAATGACGCTATAACACCAGTAGCATACTAGAGTACAAGGAGATCGACCTATCATAACCACTAGTCTTCCACATATCTCTAGGTCAATGTAACAATCATAATACTAAAACACCACACATATCATGATAGTGTCCCAACAAAAAAATGTTTTGTTGGCTTAATTTAAGACATAGTTTCACATTAATGTCCAACAAGGAGTCTATTGTAGTCTAGGCAATGGCATTTTCAATCGTCATAAAGGGAAATGTCTTGTTACCCCCTCAGTCTAGGGGTAACTAAGGAGATCATTTCTCAAGGCCCACATGTAGAAGACATGGAGTGTCGAGAGTCGGATTGAGAAACAAGGTTAGCATGGCCCCTTCTATTCATGTTGATCACCACTGATCAACAACAGAGCAACATCCACTACATCATCTTGGTTCGGGAGAAAAATATGTCTTTCTTCATGAGGTNAGACATGGAGTGTCGAGAGTCGGATTGAGAAACAAGGTTAGCATGGCCCCTTCTATTCATGTTGATCACCACTGATCAACAACAGAGCAACATCCACTACATCATCTTGGTTCGGGAGAAAAATATGTCTTTCTTCATGAGGTAAAAAGTGTGGTGCCATGGTAAGTGTCACATTAATATTTGAATCATTTGAACATGATGCAAAGAATCCCTTATTGATTATGGAATGTTTGCTTTGAAATTATATATTTTGCCTAATTTCACCTTGGTGGTTGCCATTGTGTCTTAGCAAGTTGGTCACCCTCGGGAAAAGGGTTGCTATTGGGTAGTTTCTTGAAGGGTCATCGTACCATTCTCTTCCATACTTACCACCTTCTGTGTTTCTTCCCCTTCATTTCCTCATCTTCTAGGTTTCCGGGTCCATTGACCCAAGAAGGGATTGTACCTCATTTCATGGGAAGAAGGCACTAAAGGCCCAGAGGTGTTGTAGCTAGAAATAGATAAAAGCCAATATTATCCTTCTATATGCTCACTCTCAGGTCCTAGGAACAATAAAACACTTCTCCAAAAAATGAAGGAACTGTAAAAGAAATCACATAATTAATAAACGTCTCTCTTGTTTAGGAAATGCATTTTGTGGTGTCCCTTACTTTCCATTGCATGTGGCACTCTATGTGTTTCTATATTAAAGTGGCATTACGGTACTCTTGACTTTCCATTGCACATAGTACTCAATGTTTAGACCTTAATCAATTAATGGCAATAAAAGGGCTTAGAAAAATGTTGCATTGTGAATGAAGGGCAACACACCCTCTACAAAGGCACCCATAAATGAGATAATATGAACCCTTGTATGTTAAGAACCCCATGCCTAGATTCCTTTCCCCAATCCACCTCATATTCATTACATGGCTTAGATAGGTTCTTCTTGGGAAACATTCATTGACTTGGGTATTGGTTAATCCAATAGGACACCTTGACACCCCTCCCATACCTAAATTTGGCAAAGTTTATAAGGTCTTTGAGCATTTGTTTAATTTGAAAATGGGGGTTTGATGCACATGTTTGGATGGTTCTCTTATTATATGTGACTTTCTTGGCATGAATCATATGACTTGTAGACCCTTGGAGGGCGTACTTGTTTTTTTTTCAGGACCTTGCCCATAGGATGGATATTAAACCCCACGTCTAGGGCACAATTTGATGATGAACATTACACCTTGATGATGATGGATGTTTCCTTTGGAGGCATCCTGGCATGATTAGAGGATGGGACTCCACCCTTCTCCACTTGAACGTTGGCCTTTCGAGGCCTAGACGTCATCCTCCTAGCCCTTGACTTCATCTAGGGGCTAGGGTTTGATGCTTCACATGATGATTTGATGGGAGGAGGCACTTGATGTGGACATTGGCACATCGGAGAGTGACATATGGCCTTTGGAGGCCCAATGTTCCACCTTATCATCCTAGACATCACTTCCTAGAGTTCAACGTCATCATCTTAGGGCATGACATCACCCTTCCAGGGTTATATTTTGATGCAAATTTAATTTTTGTAAATGGAAAAGACAATTCAAGGGGTCGGCCCCAATTGAAGAGACAAGAATTTTCGTTGGAGTCTTTTGATGGATAGGATTTCCCATATAAATATGGCTAGCCAAGACTCATTTGATCATCACATTCCTCTCCATGGTGAGAGCACTAATTTTGAAATTTTCTCTCTATTGGGGTTATTGGCTCTTTTTACTCATGCCCTATCTCTTGGAGGACAAGTGTGAATCATTATTTGCTGATTTTTGGATGAATTTTCTGCAATTAGGGTTTGCTTTTGTCATATCTTTGTGAAGTAAGTAATTTTCTGCAATTTCATTTTATCTTATTGAATGTTATGGTAAATTTTACTTGCTCATATTGAAGATTTTGCTTGGTAAAACTCTAAGAGAGGAGCATAAGTGCTTCCTCCTCACACAAGGTTAATTTCATCCATAATTTGTGAAGGAAATCCTACCTAGGGTTAAGCTCCTAAATCCCTAAAATCTTATCACTTTAGAAGTTTGATTCTAGACTCTTGATTATAACTTAATTCAAGAACTTAAGAAGGGAGAAAAGGTTGCTAGAGCCCAAAAGTTCTTGCACTCTAGCAATCCTTCTCTTTAAGGCTTGAAATCTAAGGCCCTAATGAGCTAGAACCTTAGATTTCAAACCTTACCTCTTAGATCTTGCTACTATCATATACAAACCTATTGTATTCTTGTTGTAAAAGACTCCATAGCCTAAGGCACCAATCATTTGATCTCTCTTGTAGTGAAAGTGATCAACAAATTCTCAATTTTCATTTTCTTAAGCTTTCTACTAACTTTGCTAACTCTAACTTAAGCTAATTCACTAATATACTTGTTGTCGTTGCAAAATTTTGCTACAACCATCCTAACATACACTAATTTTATGCATACATTGCTCTAATAGTGGTAAAACATACTCAAAAATTGCTTTGAACAACTAGATATTAATCTATTGGATATATGCTAAATTTTCATGATAAATTGTTGCAATTCTGAAGTGTATTTCTTCTTGTTGTTACAAACTTGTGCTGGTTGTTATAAATTGTTGTACTGCTGCAATTTTGTACTAGCCACATCAATTTTTTTATATATACCTTCATAGACTTTACCAGTCAAATCGTTGGGCGAAGGGGGGTCCCTTGTCCCACAAACAAGGGGGTCTCATACACCAATTTGGTGTGCTGGCTTGGCCGTGACCTTAAAAATAGATTATTATTATTATTATTATTAATGAGGTTTTAATTGCATACTTGCACTTGGAAATCGTTGTATATATGTTGTAATTGTTCTTGTTCTAGGAAGGTACTCATACAAAGTCCATACCTCTTTCCATTTGACCTAGACGTTGACTTAGGTGATCAAGAGAGGGGGCAATAATCTTGGCTATCAAACTTACTACTTTGATCCCTTGAGGTCACTAAGGAAGCCTCCCCTATGGTGGACCTCCTCCATCACTAAAACGAGAGGATTTATTACTAAGGTGAAAGTGGTAGGATATCCTGTAGTTACGCAAGATTTGGTGATCTTGTGTTGGGATTTGCAAAACTACAAATCCTGCGATAATAGGTCTCACCTAAAGTGAAGTGCTGAGACATAATATCACAACCTCCTTCTACCCATTCATTTATAGAACATCACCATCCCACTCATCATTCATCCAAGTATAAACACACAACATATATACAATCGAAATCCTATTATTTAACATAACAAATAAATAAAGGACATCATTGTCATACAATGGAAATGAAACCAAAAATTGAGGGGGGGGGCTCATTACATTCATTTCCAACACAATCCAATACATTATTACATAATAATCCTTTATTCACCAAGCCATGATAGAAGAATGTATTGAAAATGTGACAGAATAACTTACATCCTCTACTAGACTCATTTCTATCTAAAGTCCAACCTCCAAATAGGCCAGAGCCTTTACATTTACACAAACATGCCCAAAGGTGGGAAGATTCATCCAAACTCAAAAACCCATTAGCTTACCCCCAATTCTTCATTCATGAACCAAATCCTATATTTTTTAGCTTTTTCCACATGTCTTCAATATTCCGCACTTTGCTCTTCAATCACTTGTAGTCACACCTGATATCTTGGTTTTTGTTTCCCTCTATCTTTGATATTCTTTATTGTTGTTAATGGTCTTCATTCTAGGTGGCACAACTCAAATCTCTTCATTTTTTTATTCAATGTCACCATGTTCTCCTCAAAACAAAGGGCTCAACAAGTCACTAAAGCATGGCTACAATTGTAGTGTGTGTTTTTTGTTCTTTGCATTGACCATACACATATCCCATTAGATATTAATGAGTGGGTTTCAAGGTGAAAGTCGACAACAAAATCTAATCACACATTTCAAAATCTAATCACATAGTAAATTGGAGGGGAGCTCTTTTTTTCAAGATCAATTTTATTTTATTTTGAAATATACATACTATCATCTTCAAAATTTGGTATCAATTAAGCAACACTATGGCATGCGAAGGTGTATGAGTCATCTTAAGCTAATTTTTGAAAACCATGACTAAATAACCTTCAATCCATGTTTAAACTAAACATCTTACATGGCGTGTGTGAAGGATAACTCTACATGTTTAGGTGAGATCCATGTGTCTTCACAACTTTCATGCTATTGTGTCACATTTGATTCTTTGCTTGTGTAAATGCCCGTTGTCTTTCTTTGCTAGCCGAACATGCTTCATTCAGTTACTAGAGCATTGCTACAATTGCAATGTATGATTTTTGTACAACAAGCTTGGACAATGGAATACATCTCCTTGTCATAGGTGGGGTACCACAGAGTGTCTTGCTATGATAGGCCACCAAATGTCCATGTTGAGGGAAGACTAGACTGACAACATAATCTAAAACTTTTGTCTCAATCTTGAAGGGTTGTTGTAGGTTTGGTAGAGTGAGTATTGATGTCGAACAAAGGTCGTGTTTTAGATCCTTAAATTATTTATGTTTTCACTCATCCAAAATGAACTTGGCTTTGCCCCAACCCTTTTTCACTTGATTTAGGGGCCAATCAATATGAGAGAACCTCGATATGAACCTGCGATAGAAGTTGGTGCGACCCAAGAAATTTTGGAGCGTTTTTAGAGTCCTTGGGGCCATCAAATCAAAAATAAATTTTATCTTGGTTGGATACATGTGCACACATCGTTCATCCACAATGTATCCCAGATATTGAATTCTCTACATGTTCAATGAGAATTTCTCCATATTAGCATATAAATTGTGCTACCACAAGGTGCTTAAAATTTGTTGAATGTGATGTGAATGTTCCACCCAAGTTTTTTTGAAGATGAGGATATCATCCAAATATATGACCACAAAATAATTTGTGAAAAAACACAAGATATTGTCCATCATCCTCACGAACATTGCTAGAGCATTGGTCAAGCCAAAAGAAATGATCAACCACTCAAACATTCTTTATTTAAACTTGAAGGTGGTCTTCCATACATTAGTTTTCTCAATTGTTTCTTGGTGCTAGTAGCTTGACTTTAGATCAATCTTACTCTTTATTTATAATAGTATCTTGACTTTGGATCAATATAATTGTTTCTCGATGTTAGTAGCTTGACTTTAGATCAATATTACTATAACCCTTGTCACCCTTGAGCTGAATAATAATATCATCAATTTAGGTGATTGGATATCAGTTCTTGACTATGATTTTGTTTAGAGCTCTATAATCAATATAAAGTTG
>ML793797.1:176326-188326 GCA_009831015.1 Picea engelmannii
TGTTGAACATCATTCATTATTTTGAGTTTTGTCCATTGACCTCCATCCATATAAAACCAACATACACCTAAAATATGATGGGTACTGAGCTTACCTTCTCTACAATCAGAACGAATTGAAGACTCTTCCCTGGGTAAGAACGACAACGAGCTTCTGATTTTGAAGGTGCATCAAACATCAGAACCATTGAAGATTGAAACTTGCACTTGGCGACTCCACTATCGAAGACTCCACTGGGGAGGATCCCATTGACAGAAAGATGACCATACCAAAGGGGAAGACTAGGTATCAGTTTATGAGCTTTATTCATGAAATCATGTTCTTGTTTATCAGCTCATTTCTCTCTTTCCTTTCACATATAAAGAGGATTATCCTATGCTTTGTCTATTCGGATGATAATATGCCTTCCTTTATTTATCCATCCTTGGAAGAATAAAACATGCCCTCTTCTTGTGTTGTAGATATCGATCTCGTGTCTTCACCTTTGCCTATTCATAAAAGTGAGATTTGTATTGCATATTCTCTTGAAATTGATCACCCTTGTAGCCATGAGGAGGTTGAAAATAATTCACATTCTTCTCAAATCTCGCTACCCTCCGTTATTCCTGTTGAGCCTTTCCATCAACTCATTAATCCTCATGATCAACCCACTTCTTTTCAAATTAAAATCAGAAATAAGTTGTTTAAACCTTTAAGGCTGCCACATGACCTTCATCCTTATCCTCGTTATTCCTTTGAGTATCTTCCTCAGTTTTCTGGAGAGGATCATATTACAGCTGAGAGGCATTTGGAGGCCTTTGAGAGCTTTGTCGATCAGTTTGATATTGTTCATGATGATGTTGCCATGAGGTTGTTCTCACAATCCCTGTCTGGAGATGTTGTTGTGTGGTTTAGATGTCTGGAAGTTGATTCTATTGACTCCTAGACCGAGCTATGCCATGATTTTTTAAAGTGTTGGGGTGAGAACAAGTCCCTTGATCAATACTGGTTTGAGTTTAATGCCTTGAGGAGAGGGGAAGAGGAAGCCTTGGTTGTCTTCAACATGAGGTTTTGCAGTGTTTATCATAGTATGCCTATGGAGATCATACCCATAGAGACTGTTGCCATGGTGTACTATGTCATGGCTCAACATCCAAGGCTGGTTCTTCTCCTGAGAGAGAGGAAATATTCATCGTTAAGACACCTGTTTGAAGATGCTGAAGAAGTCGAAGAGAACATCCAGGCTAGCAAGGGGATTCATATTCAACCATATCTTGAAAAATTACACATGCCTAAGGAAGAAGACAGTCAGCATGTTTCAGATTCTGAGCAAGAAGATAGTGATTATGAATCAGAGTTGGAACAACAACAAGGAAAAGAGACTGCAAATGTTGATGATCGAGAGTTGTTTTCGAAGGAGCAGGGAGGTTTTTTATTTGCAAGAAGAGAGGCATTTACAGAGGAGCAGCCTGGTCTTCTAAAGCAACCATGATTATGTCACACGATTCATGATCCTATGGCTATATACATGGAATCGTATGTTTCAGATTTTGAGGATTTCCAAGAGCATACCACATAGCCTTTTCCTTTATACATTGAGGAAAAAAATTGTGTAGAAATATGCCATTTTGTGCCTACGGAAGACAAAGAGTAGAGCTTTCCCATGGTTCATGTTTATGATGATTATGATTCTGATCCATGGGAGTGTCATGAAGAAGAAGAGGTACAACCAAATGTGCAGTTCATATCCTGCTCAGAGCCTACAAATGAGCAACCATCACCTGGGATCAGTCAACCTACATCATCTATTCGCTCACTCGTGCTTGCCAGAGACATTCAGCCATGTGTGAGCAGCTGTAAGACAGAACATGTTTTCTATCACCAGCCCAGTGGATTTTGTCACTTTCTCTATGAACCTGTAAGGGAGTACATGGAGTTGCATTTCCTTCATGTCTTGGAGCCGCTCAGCTTTATCCTGACTTCAACACTGGGAGGAGAGATGAAAAGCGTAATCGTTTTGATGTCATAGTTGCATTGTTTTTATTTGATCAATGACAAAGTAAACAAGTTTGCAGCTAGGAGTTGCTTGAATGACTATGGTGGAAGTTTGCTTTCACCTAGCGCTTTTTAAAAATCAATTAGTCTAGGAATGTACATAAATAAGCTCCTCCTGGAGCCCATGTATTTTGATTTCATTTTTAGGATAATGTGCTTGTCGGCCTTTAATCCTTAGTATAATGTTTTTTGAGCATGACTCCATGGGCCAATGCATAAGGCTACTGGAACTGCTTGTTCTTGGCAGCTTGCAGGGAGCATGCCATCCCCTGTGGAGCCAAATGTTATCACATATAGTTGTCAAGGGAAATAGGTTGTCCAAGTTTGTGGCCTGCATAAGGCCACCAAAGCGCTGAATTTGCTGAAGTGGCCGAAGGCCCAAAATAGATATGAGTCGTTGATCAACAAAAGCCATGCGTCATCAGATCTATCACTCTAGGAGTTTTTCTTCGGGAGTTTTAAAATGAGAAACAATGCAAAGTCCTGAAGCACCCGAAGATAATCTGAGTCGTCGATCAATAGGAGCCACGCATCGCCATATCCTTCGCTCCAAATAAAAGCAACAGAAGACAAATGGAGTTTGAGAATTGAAATTCCCGAAGGCCAATCCGCGAAGCAAATCTGAGTCGTTGTTTAGAAGGGGAAGATCTGATCCGTCAATCTAAAAAGCATTAGAGCTGAGCCATTGATCAGAGGGCCTAATATTAGATCACAAGATCAACGGTCACGCCAAATTGCGGGGTCAGAAGGTGCGTACGTTTTAAAATCTCGGGGGCGGGCCGCAATTAGAACCGTGGTTTTTAGAAAGGGACGCGTGGCGGTTCATGGTGAATTGCAGGGACAAAAGCAGTTTTCTTTCAAACCACCCTTGGTAGCACCCACAATCACGTGATTGAATAGGGTCATGGCCCTAGGTCACATTGAAGATGGAGCGATGGAGAGGCGCTGGCGCCTGAGGCTAGAGATTTCAGAAGCACAAAAGAGGAAGGTCGCGGGTTTCATAGGACCTGTAGTAAAGAGTTGCCAACAACACACAACAACCCTTGTGCATTTAGCCTCATTATGATATCAAGAAGAAACAATAAATGAAAAAAGAGTGGTGGTTGAAACTTCAACTCACTCCATAAATGGAAAGCATGGAGGGTCTCATTGTAGAGATAGAGTTGTCAGCTAGAGGCCCCCTCGATGGACAATTTTTCTGAAGGCCCATGCTGAGTTAAGTTTGCATCAGACAGAAGGATACACGCGCAGTCTGATAGAGCATGCACCAACTGAAAGCTTTAAATGCAGAGGTCTGATCATGCTCCTAGTGGTTGCAACATTTCTGAGTATAAATAGATAGTTTTAATGTTTTGTTAGTCGTCATTTGGTTGAGCAGAGCTCCCAATTTTGTAATGCTTGTGATACCAAAGTTGTTCTCTGGTTATGTAATCGATTTGAGGCTTTCATGTTAATAGAAGTCAATTTCCTATTTCTTTTCATTTTGTCTGTAAAAATTGTTTGAAACACTCGGGTATGGATGATCCAGCTGAGGATCATTATGTGGTTATAATGGAGGTTTGATTATAGCTGCATCATGATTGGTTTTACTGATTTCCCTATGTTGTGTTTTCCCTCTTACATTGGATGGCTCGAGCATGAAAGATCTATTCGAGTTGTTGTAGTTGCAGGATGATGGAGGTTTGATCATTTTGTTGYTGTAACTATGTTGCTTGCACCATATTTCAATGTTTGAGGCTTGGGCTCCAGATTTCTCTTGAGTCCAAGTTTTTCCTCCCCGAGCTACTGGAAGGCCTGATTCCCATAGAAGTCTCGTTCACCTCTCTCACTAAGTCTTCCCTMTGTTCTTGCTTTAAATCAATTTACTGATTGAAGTTAATGTGGCCCTCACTTCCCTATGCATTTCTTGTCCCGTTCTGTGTTGAACATCATTCATTATTTTGAGTTTTGTTCATTGACCTCCATCCATATAAAATCAACATCCACCTAAACTCTGATGGTTACTGGGCTTACCTTCTCTGCAATCGGAGGGTGACTTCCAGTGCTAACACATATAATTTTACAAAAGCTCAAGAAGAAGAGGAGGTGTGCATCAACAAATTCCCATCCATCTCCTTCAAAAATAGGTTAATCACGAGAATTGGGGAAGACCAAGCATGGGATCAACCAAGAATCTATTCTAGAGTTCATCAACCATCTCAAGGAGGTGAGGGGTGTTCAAGAATTTGAAACACATGCAACCTGAGTGGATCTGAACATATAAATGGTTTTCCAAAAGGTTTCGAGTAAAGTGCACAAGACTAATGAGTTTCCCTTGTAGATCTAAGAGTGCAATCACTATGAAAACCACTTCATGCTCTGTGTTAAGCTCCTACCATGAGGTACTGCCATATCTGGAAAAAAGTGACGAATATTCTCTATATTCAGGTATCTCGTTGCTAAGATTATGGAAGCAAAGAATAAATAATTAAAGATGGGATTTCCCAAGATAATTTCTAGATTTTGCTATCTCATGGCAAGAATTATGAAGGGAAAGGATACATTATTAATGGTGGGATTACACAAGGCTATCGAGCAATGAAGTTGCTTGAAGTTCAAGTCATAGAATGATGTGAAATAATCTCAAACATAAACAAGCAAATCTATAATTTTATATCCCTCGTGGAGCCACCAATTTATGTTGACCATATTTTCTGTTCAGTTGGTTTTTGAATATGCATGACCCCTTGCCCAATATCCCAACAAAAAATCTAGTTAATAATGTTTCATTTAGCGGTTGGGAGCATGTCTAATATGTTAGTTTCCAAGTTCCTAACACAAGGGGGTCACATGTATATGTAAAGATTAGGTTGGCCTAGTAGCGTCCTATTATAGTATCAATTGCCACCATATATGCATTGATGCCATATTGGCCATTCATTTTCCCAATTGCAGACCTTAATTCCCCTTTTCTTCCTCTTAATTAATAAAAAAAAGTCATTTTTTTGACATATACATGCCCTATCAGTTATGAAAGGCACGTACATATGCATGTTTCTCCTTTGTATGGTGCATAAATCTTTATTTGGCTCAAAAAAATAATAAATTGCATATTGTTGGGTGGGGATTATGGGTTCCCTCAGTTCCTGAACCCTTGTTGTCCTTTTACAACTGTTTACAACTACTCCAACCACTTGGAGATCATATAAATTGAGCTTAAGGATATAAGAGAGAAAATGATACCTTGAACCATCATTATGCTATTGAATTCTTCCCAGAGTCTACAAGCCCCTATTCTGAGTTAGTGAACATCCCCCTCAGGCCTGGAAACCCTTTTTTCTAGTGATATTCACTCCTTTCTATCTTGTCACATAGAATTCTTATTTCTTCCTTGGACACACGTGAGTGAAGACCAGAAGGTGCATTTGTTTTTCACTGGCCCGGTGGAGGAATCTAGATGCAGGTTCCAGAGAAGCGCCTTCAACAAACACATGTTATATCGATATTATTTTTTGTTGTTTATCTAATAAAGATATATATTTCCCATCCACTTTTAAGTTTCATTGAATGATTATCTCATTTAAATGTTCAGTAATTTAGAATACTAATTATTTTCAATTGTTACATTTTTAAAAGTTAGTTATTACCATAACTACCTCTCTCTTGTTGCCATCTTTCTTTGAATGTGCAGGTAATTGGAGAAAGGATTGGAACCTTGGAGAGAATATTCAACCATGGATCGACATCAAACATAGGATACATGTTAGTCTCCATTCTCCTAAGAAAGAATCAGTTAGTTAGTTATTTTATGTTTAACCGCTTTCTAGGACTGAGGTAACTCTTTAAGGTCATCACTTTGTTTTGGCTCAGACACATAGCCATAGGAGAAATCTCTCTATAACATGGCCCTACAAGAATAATGAGTGAGAGTAAGTATATATAAAGGTCAATAGAGCCAGAATTATGCACATTGTCATGTGATCATTGTTCTTGGATGTATTTGGGTTGTTTAGGAATTATTCTCTTAATATCTAGGGAGTTTTTATGTAAATTATTCATATTAATTTTGGAGTTGTGATCCATGTTCATATTTGGTATACATTGTGTGTATGCAGTCTGTCATGCTTTATTGCATATTGGGTTCTTAACAAAGGAGCAACCCAAGGAATAATATCTATCGACTCTTAGGCCCTACTCTTGATTAGTTCTCCAAAAGGGACCATTAAAATAAAAGGACAACCTCATATGAATATCAAAACTAAAGGTATTAGCCTTTTGTAAACATAAGACATCCATTTTTCTAAGTCAAACCAAGGTCTCTAATTAACATATTCTTAGAGGTGAGGGACATCACCTTGACATTCCAGGAACAAATTGAAATACTCCTCTTGAAGAAGAGATAGTCCTCTGCAATTCCTTAAAGGTATTGAAAATTAATTGTTCATATGCACTACCTTGTTTATATGACATTGTATTAACAATCACATCCTCATATGACATGATTTTTTCAACCCATTCACTTTAGAAGACTTACAAGTGTAATTACCATTTTTCCTCACATTACTAGAGCCTTTTCTCTTCCCACTTCATTGGTTCTTCCACTTGTCCAAATCACTAGTAGCAATAGGATGGGACTTTAACACAAGTGGTGGGTAAGATTAGAGTTCCTTTCTTCTTTCCTCAAGGAAATGGTGTTTCCTTTTGATTTTCCATGGGAACTAGGTGATAAATTTATATTGTCTTACCACTAGCATTAGTAGTGTGAAGTGTGCTAAACTATGGTGCCATCCTATGAAGGAAACCTTTAATGATGATATGGTGCTCGACATGCAAAACATGAATCTAGAAGATTCATGTACCTTAAAATTTTGATAAACAATCTATCTCTATCCATCAACTTCTTAGGTAATGAAGTCATTTTGCTAACTCTACTTCAATGAACACCCACAAACTTGCCTAATATGTGAAGGAATTCGGGTCACAAATCAAAACCTTCCCAAAGTGCTCTACAATTTGCTTAACACAATACTTGACCCTATACACCATATTCACAAACTCCAATTAAAGGAAAACTTGAACTCAATCCATTTTAGTTGGGGAAAAGTCATCACACCAAGGTTGTACATATGCAACGTAACCAAAATATTCCATACACCCTTGACTATAACTTTGCATCCACCTTTATTTGTGGTAATTAATAAGGACAAGCATCAATAGCCAAGGCTAGATTATGAGTCCAAAAAAATGTCACCCTTGTCTTGCCAATGTTGATCGCAACATTTTTGAAATTCTCATTTTAAGGACATTTTTCCAAGGGAAATAGATAATACCCCTTTTTGAAAGTGCTTGTTTTCTTTCATTAAAATTATAAACCTAATAAGAAGAATCAATATATAAAAAAGGCTTCCATCCTCCACATTTACATACATGGACTTCAAACAGTCCATTGCTTCCCCATAATCTATTCCTTGATTAAGGAGTTCTTCCAAGGATGGGGTTGAGGGTTTCCTTTTTGCATATCTTCATGACACAAATCCACCAACACAATGCCTTCATCCTAATTATCAAGATTTATTATAATTAATAGTTTAATATCACTCCTATGATCAATAAATATCTCTTGACTCATGAATAAAGACCTCTTAGACTCCTAGACACAAAGCAGAGTTAAGGATAATAAGCCTGTTGTTTGATAGTATGTGTAATAGGTTGGGAAACATTCATTATCCCACATCTTCCATGTATTTGTGTATTCATTGATCAACATGTTTTGATTAACTAAACCCTCTAACCTAATTTAGACAAACCCTAGTTCAAGGGTATTTTTTCTAATTGCACTTTCCCTTAGATGACATCTTCTCCATTGATTTATCAAAAAGGGAAAGCTACATAGGAGTTAGTCCCCACCAAGCAAACAAAGTAGAAGTAAATGATCCAGTAGAGACCCTATGTCCTAAGCGCTTCCCTTGTTTTGCGCCTTAGATGGATGATTTACATCCCCTACTTTATGCGTTACTTAACTTATTGAGAGTTGAAGTAAGGAGGAGTGGAAACATTGGAAAAGGTGAAGATATCAAAGGCAATAGTACATAAATCATCTAGATCGATGCCAGGACTAGAAGCGAAAGTAACCTCTTTCTTTTTTGGGATCCTTACCTAAGAGCTTCGTGTCATAGTTATTCCAAAATTCACTTGCTGTATAATTTCAACCAAATGAAGATATAGCAAATCATAGCCATTCCAAATCATAACCCAGTCATAAGTTCATTTGTTGCATAATAACCAAGACACATACACTAACTTTCTTTTTAAAATAGTTATCTAATATATTTAACTAATATAACTACAGTGTATTTTTGAAAAACAATATAAATATAGTATTATCTAACAACAATACCCTATTGAATATAAAGTATGATTACTATGAACAACTAATCTATGTGTCAAAGCTCTTACATAAAAATATTGAAACTGTCATTATAAAAAATATTTAAAGGTAAACTTGTAGAATATGACATTGTATAAATAAATGACCTTCAATGATATTGAAACTGTCATTATAAAAAACATTTAAAGATAAACTTCTAAAATATGACATTGTATAAATAAATGACCTTCAATGACATGTGCTGAGACAAACTGAACATCTAATGGAATATAGAATTGGCCTCTGTAGAATAGGATAGATTGAGGTGTACATGCAATGGGAAGAACCACAAACACTTTAACTCCAAGATTAGTTGCAATTAAACGAGGTTTGTTGATTTCAATCACAACCTTTAATTCTAAAAATTCAAGTTACCATTACGAATCACAAGAGTTATCTTTGGAATTTTTATTCTACGGATTCGTGTGAAACACAATGTCTTTGATATAAGTACGAAATCATGTTTTTTCACACGAGTTTGTACTATTTGATATGTTAAAAGAAGTTGCTTATCCTTTGGTAGAGTAAGAGGATTGTATACTCTTGTCTTCCATCTTATATACTTGGTGGATGATTGTCTTCTACGATATTTTTTTAAGCATTTTATTTTTTTATAATGCTTTTCCCCTTAAAGCATCCTAGTCGGTCAAAAATGATGGTTAAAGTGAAACACATCATTTACTAAAATATTTATAGAATGGATCAATTATTGAATTACAATAATCTTAGAACAACTTTTTCTTTCATAATCATTTCTTTTTGTTTGGCATGGAATTGATTAATCTCTGTAATACTCAATGTTATGATGCATGTGATACTCACAATGCCTTTTAACACTTACAAGAAAGATATAGACATGCATAATCAAAGTTTAGGCCATGGGTAGGCTAGGGGAGAGGATAACATAGGCAGTCTCGATCCATGCTTTCTACCTATACTACACTACATTTATTATCTATCAATATCCATGATAATTTATAAAATACAAGGTATAGAATGTTAGGATGGTTGCTCTTGCGGTGAATAGTAAATGACGATGAAATTTTGTTGGAAAATGAGCTCATCCATGAGCCTCAAAAATTAGGGTTTTGAAATGGAATAATTTTAAAAGTGAATACATATATAAAATGACAATTCGTTGACCTTATCCATAAATATAGGTGTTAAATGGTACTTTATTGGTTTGTATAGTTGTAGGTGGATAGCTTGCATTCCATTATTTTGAAATAGGTTAAGGTCGCAAAACGATGAAATTCTGGTTAAAGTCATCCACAAAGAAAAAATATTAAATCAAACATAATAAATATACATAAAAGAGGATTAAAGAGACTAAATGCAGGACTCAAAAAAGAAAAACCATGAATCGAAGGATGACGTTAAATGCTAGTGGAAAATCTGAAGAGAAGACTTAACCACTTGTTCTAGGAGAGTGAATATTTAAAGGTAGCATAGAGTACAACACACATTAGGTAATTGACAATTGTTGATGGAAAGACTTTAGTCTATACAATTGTTTGATGCTCTTCATTTCCCATCGCTTCATAAAATGCCTATGATAGAAAGGCCTGGGTCCAAACAACTATTTGATGCTCTTCATTGGATTGTCATTTTATAAGATACCTATTACTATTATACAAAGTATCATCTCATTCAAAAAGAAAATGGAGATTGGGCAGACTGTTGCCAATTTATTCTACAAAGTGAAATGCATCTTCATAGTAGAGTATGCTTCTCACTCACAATGTTTTGTAATGTAATGAACTCATTATTATGTTGAAGTCCGATGAAAAAATGTTGTCACATACAATTGCGTTGCCAAAACAACAATAACATAATTCTATAATGCAGGGTAGAAATCTCTTTCAACACTTTAATGCTTATGAAAGATATCACTTACAATTTATGGTTGTTGGAGGAGCTAGAACTAAAGAAAATGGAAGGGATTTGTAGTCTTCCAAAACTTTAAGAACTATACAACACAAATACTATAAAAGTCAAGGACATGCCAGGTCTTGAAAGGTTGATTGATATCTTTGAAGAATTTCCAAGTTGATGGTTGTTTTAAGTTAAAAAAAAATATAGGGCTCCTGATAGTTGATAGAGCTTTGAATGCTTGGTGTGTCTTCCTATGATACACTAGAAGATATTGCAAACACTATGATGTGCATCCAAATGCCATGGTTGTTGAGGGAGTTGAAGCAACACAGATGAAGATCAATGGGAAGTTGAGTTTGAAAAATACAAGCAATCACTAGAATATAAATAGTAAGTGGTCTTTGTTCCAACAACAAGTGTAAGTATACATATAATAATCTATGACCTTTCATGTTATGAACATAAATATACATATACCATAGATATTCATAACATAATAATTAATAAATAATAATTATTAATAACATTGAAAGGTCATGTCTCAAATGACATGACTATTGGTAAAGGGCACCCCTGCGTGGGTATATAAGCAGGCCCTCATTCTCAATTGTAATCATCTATTATATCATATCTTATCTTATCTATTCATATTTTATACATTATTCCTACATGGATTACTTTGTTATATTCCAAGTATTTTGGATAATTCTTCTGTGAGCGAACTTTGTTCGTACCATTTGGTATCAGAGCTTCGTTTTCTTGATCCCATCCTTTGGCCAATCTCCTTATCAGATCTTGTTTGAACCGGCTTTTGGCCAACCTACTTTCATTCAGAGTTTCTCTGAAAAATTTGGTCTTTGACCACCAACCCAGCCTTTGGCCATTTAAAAGCTCAAAAATCCATTGAAAAAGAAAAGTGATTCCGCTACAAATTCTAAAGTATAGAAGAAGTATCTATCACTGAAATCACAAAGATATCAAGTTGGCAACAAAAATTGACCATTAAAAAAAAAACATTAGTTAAAAAAATAAATAAATAAAAATAATAATAAATATATATATATATATATATATATATATATATATTTATTTTATTTAGAAAAAATATATATTATATATAAATAACTTCATATTATTTAATTATTTAAAAATAAAAATAAAAAAATCGTTCTGCACTACTCGACAAACCACTCCTCACACCTGCTCTCCACTACCCGTAACCTTTCCCTTCCCCGCAGACCACTCCCGCGGATTCCCCCTCCCGTTCCAGACCTGAAACCCTCCCCACTCACCCTCACTCCCCCGCTCCCATTTCCCACACTCCCGTAACCTCTCCCGCAGCCCTCCCCACATTCCCGTAACTCCTAACCTCTCCCTTCCGCAAACCCTGACCTATCCCTACCACCGTTCCCCCATAATTATCGCGCAGCGTGAATAACCACCATCGAAATCATAAAGAAAACATAAGCCACCATTTGAACACCACGATTGTCAATAGTGACGGTTGAAGCAATAATTTACCAATCCTATTGTCCTTAACCATAAATGAATTGAGTTATGACAAGTCAACGCATCAATTCAAATACATGCGTCACCACTGCAGTTGTTGTTCATTCCAAGCGTGGGTTATTTCATCTAAAAATATTTTTGTGGGAAAGTTTAAACTCCATTCGAGCTTTATTATT